>CBVK0100581237.1:0-11666 GCA_900067695.1 Picea abies
CTGCAATACTCAGTTATTTACAGTCCAAGATTGAGTGGAGATCTGAGAAATGTTCGTTGACAGTTCTGTTTAACTTATTAAAGCAATAAATTGTCATTCACAATTATGCATGGAAAATAATCAACTCATTCATTCATCATGCTAGTTTATACTTAGAAATAGTAAAGAAACACATGCATTCAATCACATAACACAGGTTTTACCATGGTTCACCCCCTCCTAGGCTACGTCCACAAAGATATGGATCTTAAGCTCTTCTATTATAGAAGTTTCAATTCTACAATGTCACGCGCTTTACAACTCCTCTCAGTTAGGTCGAGATCTATTATGAGGCAGACTAGATCGCACTAGGATCCTTAGCCTGTGATCTAACCCTCAAGACCTACCCTCCTTAATCCTCCTCATCTCAACAGTTTATAAAATTAGGTCGTATATCAAAATATTACAACTAACTATCAAAACTAGGACTCCTCCTCAAGACCCTCTATATCCACCTCCCCTTTTCTATGAGACATAGGTATCTATATTTATACATTTCTAGCTCACCAGCCATTACAATGTATTGCAAAAACCCTAACCCTAACGTCATTAGCTCTTCCATGCATGCGTGCATACTGCTCTTCCTTCTAGATGTCACTTTCCTCATGCATGCCTTCCTTCCCAAAATATCCTTTATTTCCTCTTTGGCCTGCTTCGAAGAGGCCCCCAACACTGACATGTGGCTCGTCCTGAACCACATTACCTCTATGTGCTTCGTCGATATCCCTGGTGATCGCTTGGAACTTCTCCCTGAGCTTCGTTGCTTTCGTTTGAGCATGCCTGGTCTTATCCTTGAGTGCATCTAATGTCTGTACTGCAATCTCTTCACTGACCAACCTTGCACATTATGCCTAGGTCTATGCCATATATGTCTTGGCTTCCTCTGCCCATGTAATGCTTCTCTCTCTTTGAGCAGTTCCATTTGAGCTTGGCACTCCTTTTTCTGCGTCTATGCAGTGATGAGTTCTTCCTGCAGCTTCTTCATGTCTTGTGCCCCTTTGATGCACTCTGTGATTGACATTGTCTTCTTCCTCTACTTGAGCTCTTGGATAGATGGGCTTATCCTTTATCCTTCCTGGTCCCACTGCTAGACCTACTAATCCTCTTCCAACTTTGTCCAAAGTTTTTTTGCTTTCTCAAACAAGTCGTCTATTGCGTGGACTTGTTGTTCTATCTCTTGTATATGTTATGTTGCATCCTTCTTCCTTTTCTCCCATACCTCTAGTGGTGTTGTAGGTGTGATCTTCTCATGGAGATTCTCTAATCCTGTTGGCATTGATCGATTTTCTGCACAATCTGATCAATATTTTTCATCGTCGTGATTTCAGTCATCTGCGCGGTCTTTGGAATCTTCTCATAGGCTATGGCTACTTTCTTCTCCAATCCCTTTAAGCGTTCCCTCTCCTCTTTGGTCTCGAGCTTGGCTTGGTCGAATATCAATTCTAGCTCATCCTATTTATCCTTTACTTGTTGTAGTTCATATGTATATGTGCATGCATGAGACTGTACCTCTTGTGTAATGCTGAACTATAGTTTATATAGGGCCTTGGTTGGTATCCATGGCAATACCAAATGCAATTGAGCCAAGTCCTTTAGGGGTGTCTTCCCCACGATCTCTTCCATGCGCAACATGTTGGGTGTAATGTGAAATGTTGAATTCGGTCATGGTATCATCTGGACTGCATCTCGCTCACTTGCTTCAGGTTCTCCTCTTGTCCATGATGCCGACGGGCCCATTTCTATGTTGCTACTGACTTCCTATGCTTCCCTAATCTGCTTGAGGATTTGTTTCATGTCTTCCATCTCTTATTCAATTTTTTCCCTTTGGCATGCAACATTCTCAAAATCCTCAATTGTGCGATCATGAACCACTTGGACCACCATTTATGTATCATCCTCCGTGAGTGTGTATTCTGGAGGTGTTCTATGCACCTTCGTCTTCTTGCACGCACCCCCCATCTAAATAGTTGGCCCATCTAAATAGTTGGCCTCTTAGTCAGGTCTGGATCTTGTGGATTAGGACTTGGTGTAGTCCCATACACTGCCTCATCCTGTTTCTATTGTACTTGGGCCGCTTATGTATTGTTCTTCTTCCCTGTGTGGACTCCTATCTTGGATATCCCCACTTTCTTCTATTGTGGTTTGGTCTAGCCTATCCTTGGTTTCTTGGGCACTGTGACTTCCTGGGGCTATGTTTGTTCCTACCCTACCTCCTTAGCATGTGCATGTTCATGTCTTGCGTCCCTATCCTCTACCCCTACAGGTATGTCTCGATTGAGGACTCAAATCCTCCATTCATATTACCAATCCTTGATGTTCATTTGTATTTCCCCCTCCATAATGAAATAACACAATTGTAGCCATTCCTTGTTGGGGTCTTTCCACACTTGGATTCACATCGCATGTCTAGTGGCCTTGAAGTTGGATATGCCCTGATAGTTTCCTACAACCTGTGGTGTTATCCTCCAAATGTTGGCGATGGTCTCCTGCAGGTTGTGGAGATATCCTTCGAATATAGCTGCATTCATTCTCCTATTCTTGGCGTCCGAAGCAGCTCCAATCGATAAGTATCTCGCTCCATGATTGGGTTTGGGTCTGGTAGCAAAAAATGCATAGTTTGGTTCCTTCCATCCCATAATGGCTATCAGGATTATCAACCATGAGTAATGAAATTTTGTCCCCAAATCATGTGTATCCTTGCAGTCATATAGAAACAAATTCAACAAATAAGGGGCCTAGTTGATAGTGGTTCCCTTGGCACACTGTGTTGCAGCTGCGACAACCTCGGCCGAGACTTCCTCCTTGTGGAATGTTTTCAGCAGCTTGTTGGCCATAATTTTTGTGGCCATTCTTGCCGTGATGTCACTAGTCCACATGATAATGATTTCAAGCGTCCCCCTTTCGGTGTCATATTTATTTTTGATATCCTCAACGAGTTCTTTCTCCTTTGTTTTTTCCTCGAAGAACTGTGCAGGATTCATGCCCCGTGATGGCATCCCTATGATGTATGCAATGATCTCTATGTCTATTGAGATGAGCTTGTCCAGCTACAAATCTTCACCATGTGTGACCACCATCAAATTCTTGATGCAATTGTTTGCATACTGGCCTCTGCCAAAGTATGGTAGGTCCAACAGATGTAAAATTCTAGTTTTTTCCCACCCTATTGCCCACTACATTGGTTGATGAATCAATTCCCCAAAGGGATCTACACCCGCAGTTTGTAGGTAGAATTTCTTTGCAAACTTTGGGAACTTGTCCGTGTCTATTACATCATGGTCTGAATTTTTCGACATAACCTAAAAAATATGCTTTCACCTATACTCCTTCTAGTCTGCGTGGAAAAACAATTGTTGTGGAAGGTTATATGCGCAGTGACCTAGGTACCTATTTCTTGTCCTTTTGCAGTGGTGGCTGGCTCGAGGTTCCCACGTCTATTGGTAGTTCTTTGACATACTATTCTGGTCAGCTAGTGACATCTTCCACTGCTTCCTCCCATGGGTGTTCTGTCATGGTTTTCTATGACTCTTTTGGCTCAACCACCTCTTCCTGATTTGGAGTCGTCCCATTGACTCTCGAGGCTTCTTCAGGGTTTTTTGGTTGCACTTGACTTCTTGCATCCTCATTTTGTCAGCCCTGGCCCTCTTCTGTCCTATCAATGTCCATGCCCAAAGGTGTTGTCTATTGGGGTTCTTCTACCATGAGTGTTGGGCTTCCTGATGTTGTATCTAGTGATGGGATCTCGTCCACATTGATGACTTCTCGCAATGACGATGGTTTTTATTCACTTCCTTGCAATTTTGTTTGTGCTCTGGTCCTAACTTTGGGTTGTCTAGTAGTCTAGATCGGTTCTTCTTGTTTGGGTGGTTCCATGGTGAAAAACATTATCGTTCATCAAGATCAGTAGCCTTTGCAACCTCTATAAGATTTGCAACATTTACTCCCTGTTGTGTCTACTCTATCACTCTCTCCCTTCTCCAATTTTGCAATAAGTTTTTTTTCTTTTGCATCCTCGCTTTGTATGGGCATCATGTGAAGCGTGTCAAAGATGTTACCTCTATTACGTATTCAATGGACCTTTGGTTCCTTCATACTTTCCATTATTGTCCGTTGTCATCTCTAATTGGCGCGATTAATATGGTGTCCCGTCAGTCGTCTCCAACATTCAATTCCACTAGGCTTCGTCACTTAGCACTTCTTTTTTTCGTAGTCTCCTTTCCCACTTTTTTTTTCTTTGAAATCATTGTTGGCCTTGTATTCCTCAAGCTCATGCTCCCGAGTGTGCATTTTCCTTTTCCTTTTAGTGCATTGTGCCCCTATTGGTACCGTTTGATCTCTTGCTTCTTCTTTGTTTTCTTTTTTTTTCAACCCATGTGGTGACTTTCAAGTTGTGGGTGGTCAAATGTCCTTGTACAACTTCATTCGAATCCCATTGATAATCCCTCTGAGTTCTACACCTCCTAAGTCCTTCAACTATACATCTCCCCCATCTATGAAATTTTTTACTTTGTACGGTCCTAACCAGTGCATTCTGAGTTTTCCTGGGTGTTGAATGGATTTACTGTCATACATCAGTACTAAGTCTCATGCCTTGAAGGTTTTATTCTTGATATGTCTAACATGCCAAGCTTTGTCCCTTGCTTTCTGAAATTTTTGGTGGAACCCTGGTAGGATCCAATCTTCCTCCATGATCATCAATGGATTCAACCTGTCCTATATTGCAGCTCATTCTATCATGTTTGTAATCACAGCTATGCGCAGATTGGGTACCAAAAATTCTAATGGAACCACTGCTTCTTGTCCATATACCAACCTGAATGGCATGTGCCCTGTCAACTTCTTACATGTAGTCTTGTATTCCCACAATAATGTTGGTATTTTGAGGTCCCAATCATCCTTGTTGACATTATAGATCTTCGTCAGTGCATTATCAAGTATTTTGTTAAAGGATTCTATTGTTTTGTTTGCTTGTGGGTGATATGGTGTACTCTTTTGATGATGGACTTCAAATTATTCATTCATGGAATTAATAGTGTTGTTAATGAAATGAGTGCCTTGGTCGCTCATCAAAATTCTTGGGAAACCAAATCTAGTGATTACTTGTTCAAATAGAAAGTGTGTTGATGTTTCTGTGCTACAATCTTTGACTGGTGTTGCTTCTACCCATCTTGTCAGGTATTATATCGTGATGATAATGTACCTTTCTTCTGTCATCTTTGTTGGTGGGTTAATTGGTCCTACAAACTATATTGCCCATTTTTTGAATACCTTCAAATTTACCTATGGTCACAATGGCATCTCATCTCTTCTATTAGGTTTACCAACCCTCTGATAGACGTCACATCTTTGGCAGTACTCTTTCGAGTCTCTGTGAATGGTCAGACACCATAGTCCTGAGCAATAGTTTTTCCTATGTAATGTCCTCCTACTATTCCCTCATGGGATTCTGCTAAAACCCTTGGTCTTTCATGTTCTAGCACATATCTTCGCAAGATGTTATATGCGACCATTTTGTATAAGTGTCCTGCAATCAGCTGATAGTATGCAGCCTAGAATACCAAGTTTTTCTTCTGCGTGGTGTTATATTCCTGTGACACAGTACCTGTACTCAAGTACTGGATGATGTCTGCAAAGTATTCATCAACGATCTGGACTGAAAATAACCGTGCTTCCAAACATTTGTCCTCTAAACTTGTAGGTTCCTCTTCATTCATGACCCTTGATAGGTGGTCAAGTCTTGCATTCAATATCACTGGCTTGACTATTACTTCAAAATCAAATTCTTGAAACAATAGTAACCATCGACAAATTCTCCCTCACAACATTGGCTTGTTGACTAGGTATTTAAGAGTTGAGTGATCTGTGAACATCTTAAAATGTTTTCCCAGTAAGTAATGTTTGAACTTTTGTTGTGCGTAGACCATAGCTAGGTCTTCCCTCTCTGTAGTGTTATAGTTATGCTCTGATTCTGGTAGTTTTATGCTCGTGAATGCTATAGGATGATCCAAATATCTTATTCTTGGTTGTGCCAAAATAGCTCCAAGTGCTATGGTTGATGCATCTACATGTACGTGGAATGTCTTCTCCCAGTCTGCAAATACTAGTATTGGCGTGGTTACCATCTTTTCTTTCAACATATCTAGGCTGTGTTGACAATCTTTGTTCCATTGAAACTTTGTATCTTTCCTTAACAATTTCTCCATTGGCACAGTTATCAATGCATACCTTTTGATAAATTTTCTGTAGTATCCTGTGTGTCCCAATGTCGCTCTTAGTTGACAGATTGTTTTTGGTGGTGGTGGGTTAAAAATTATTGCAATTTTGGTAGGATCTACTAGTAAACCTTGCTTGCATACTATATGGCCCAATAGTATCCCAAACAGTGTTCCAAAGATACACTTCTTGATGTTTAATGATATCTGGAATTGTCTGCATCTTTATAGCATTAGCTGCAAGACCTCTACATGGTCTTTAAACAGACTATAGACTATCTAATCATCCAAGTATACCTCTAGAAACTGGTGTATAAATTCCTTAAATGCAGCGATGACTACTCTAGAAAATATTGTTGGTGCATTATTCATTCCAAATGGCATGATTGTGTATTGGTAGGATCCCCATTCTGTAGAAAGCGTGGTCTTGTATCTATCTTCCTGTGCTATCTTGATTTGGTAGTAGCCTAAGAATCCATCAGTGAATGAGTAAACTTTGTGTACCCCTACGTTCTCCAACACTTCATCCTTGAAAGGTGTAGGGAATGGGTCATGTAGGCATGCATCATTCAACTTCCTCAAGTCGATGCATATTCTTATCCCTCCTTGTTTTTTCTCTTGAACTACCATCGAGCTTATCCATTTTGATTCTTCCACAAGTTCTCTGATTCTAGCTTCAAGCATCCTGTCGATCTCGGCTTTGACTTCATACTTATATATCAGGTTTAGTCTATATGGTCATTGTCTAATCGTTCATGCTTCAACTCTGAGTGGTATCTTCATTTCTCCTAGATCTCCTAATATACCCTTCATTTCTATGAAATTCATTGGGAACAGGTCATTGTACTCGTGCAGTAACTCTCTTATGATTTCTATTGTTTGCTCATCCCAGTAGTCTCCAATGTTGGACATTTTGGGATTATCAACTCTCCCAATGTTGACTTTCTTCACTTTTATCGGTGCAACAATTACTTCAAATTATAGAAGTGGACCTTACACTTTTCTTTCTCCTTCCTCTTCCTCAATATGAATATCACACAGATCGTCTTCATCTAGTGCTTCTTCCTGCACATGGTATAATGAAAAACATTCTTTCATTGTCTGTTTGTTCCGCTGTTGTTCCTCTTTTATGAGTTCAAATTATGGTTCCTTAGTGAATATCACCCCTATTATCTGCTTAAGTGTTGCATATATGTTGGGTTTCTCATGCTCGAATGAGAAAGTGACTGTAAACTTATGTTGCAATATTGTCCAGCTCGAAGTTCCTCTACACAGTTCCTTATCTGTATACTAGTTTTCTGGTATGCCCTCTAAAGTGTGTACGAAATGATGAGGCCATTCCTCTGGGGGTGTCATTTTCCATAGTGATCTTCACTTCTCCAAGTGTTATGTTGGTTCCCCCTATCCATCGTACTTATGTTGTTGGTTTCTTATTTGTTCTACACCAAACTTTATGCACATTAACCGCTTACATTGGTACAAATCCTTGATTGTTTCTTTGTGTGCACCCCACCATCTTGCAGGTGTGGCATTGAGTGCTATATCAAGTGATAAGAGTCTCTGATTTTCTAACACTTCATCTTCATACTATGCCAAGAATACTTCTAGATCATTTACTCCATGGAAACTGGGTGGTTCCCTTATCTCCGTACCTACTCATCTTATTGCAAGGTCTATTATTGCGCATCTTCTTGTGGAAACTTCATGTAGCCTATGTTGCCAGTTTTCTAAACCTGTGTCTGAGTCTGTCGCACATGAAGTAATCCTCCGCCAACTAAGTATCCCATCTGCAGTTGGGTTTACGTAATCCTCATCGCATGCAGTTGTTCTGTATAACTAGCTAATTTCCTCCAAGTCCAAGCAAGTAGGCTCTACAAATATCTCCCCTTCCGATGGGTCTAATGGCGTAATGAACATGTATTCTCCTGACTCAAATGCCATTTTTCATTTCTTTAAATTAATTATTGCCTGGTTATAAAATGCCCAATCCAAGTCGAACAATGTTGGATATGGTGTTGTGTCATCCACTATTTCAATCACTTTGAAGTCTGCTTTAGTGCGCACTCCATCCAGGTCTACTGTCACTCCTTTCAGTCTACCAATTGGTAGAACTCTGTGTTTGTTTGCTAGTTTCAGTTGAACGGGTGAATATCCTAATGTGGGTTGTCCCATACATTTCCATGTCTTCTTGGTTAATACATTGACTTCAGATCCTAGATCCAGTATGCTATCTTCCATGTTGAAATAACTGATGTTGGCATTCATCCTGAACTCCCTACTTGTTCTTCTCCTTGTATGTAGGTGATTGACTATTTTTTGTTCTAGTTTTCCTTCTGTCTCTATGATACATATTTCTAATATATTTTTCAATATTTTGATAGAGGATGGATCATTCAATAGTTTTACACATGATTGAAAAAATCCTTTGATTGTAATTACTTGTCCCAGGGGTTGCGTTTCTTTGGTATGATCCAGTGATGGAGGCATCTTGTACTTTAGCTCTTCCCTAATTTGTTGTGCAGTTGAAGTTGACGCAATTTATTTCTTAAATAATTATTGTCTATCTTGCTTAAATGTTTCCTTCCTGTTTTGCACATCGAACTGTCTCGTTGGTTCGACATTCTTCTTTACCCACTAGTGTTGTATTGACTCTTATCAGACTACATCATTTCCTGTTTTATCTGCTCTGCACGTAACTATGTTGATGTTTCATCCTTCATCCCTTGCTTCGGCTGAAATCCATTAAACATTCTGGTTGTTATGATTACTGTTGTTGGAACTTGACCAAGTTTTGAGGGATCTAGTGACCACGTTTCAAGGGATCTGGTCAAGTTTGACCTATTTTGGGACTTCGAAAGCATGTTGAAGGAGGAGCGCAAGATGAAGAGGAGATCATAGATCTCCACCTCTTTTTGGGTCCTTTTTGGGATTTGGGAATATGTAACGGGAATGGGATGTCAGCTGATGGGTTTACCCATGTTTAGACCTTTTTTTTATGTATAAATAGAAGGCTAGGCAATGTAAGAAGTAGTTGAATAGTGCACAAGTATTTTTCAAGTTGGCTAAGTGCTAAAAGTGGGATCTGTGTGATCAAGATTTGTAAGGCTTCGTGCATACTGTATGAGACTTGCAGAGCTAAGTGCAAGTCATTGTAAGAGACTATGAAGGCTTTGTGTTGAAACGCAAGGAAGGAACATATAGCGAGCTACACAGATCTCTTGTCTTAGGCGAAGTAGGGTTTTGAGGCCTTGTGCTTGTAACTAATTGACTGAGGACAATAAAGAAGAAGAGTTGGTGGACGTAGCCCTGGGGTAGGGGTGAACCATGTAAACATGGTGTTGTTCCACTTTGTCCTTGTCTTGATGTGTTTATAACTTCTCTTGCTAAGTGCTTTGATAGAGATAGATAAATATGCTTATGCTTTGTGCTAATGATGTGTAAGAATGTTAGATATGATCTATATGAAGGTGCTTAAATCTTGATCTGCTAGATATAACCTACCTATGTATGATAGAGTGCTTAAATACATCAGATCTAAGTGAATGATGTGATGCTCTATTCTATCTGTGCAGTAATTATTGGTTGAATATTGATGAACTATTGATGTTAAGTGCTATGTTAAGTATTATAATCACATATCTGTGTCCCAGCTAAGGTTTCTGACAATTGAGTCCTGAAACCACCCCTGCCTCTACCTCGGGTGAGACTTCATCTACTTCGCAGATGTTTCTGAAAGGGCTGATCATTGGGGTTTTGTTGGTGCGTTGTTGTAGCATTGAAGCCTGGGTCTTCCCCTATTCCAACAAATGGTTTTGTTGCCAGGGACCTGAAACTGTGATTGTTGGGAACTGAAGAGAATTTTTGTGCATAGATCTATTGTTGAAGTGCGCAGTATCAGACATGAAACTGTGATTATTGGGAACTAAGAAAGAAGAGTCTTTGTGCAAATATTAGGCCTAAGATTGTGAAATCTTTGTGCATAGATCTATTTCCCTAGTGTGCAACATTCTACTTGACCTAAGGAGCTCTGCGCCAAGAAAATAGGTCAGACCTGAAGAAAAAAGGTAAGATCTATAAGCTTTGTGCTCTGATAAAGGTAATAATAGTGAAAAGTTCTAGATCTAGAAGATTTGTGCTCTGAAAAAGTAAGATTACTGGAAATTTTTGTTTCAAAAGTATGAATCTAGGTGTGTTTGATAGATTCTATCCTATCTTGAAAACTAGGGCACTAATAGATGAAAGAAGGTTTGATATGAGTAGATCTTGTATGAATAGTGGAAAATATGTTATACCTATGCATAGAAAGAATGTTTGGACTAAAAAATGGATGCAGGATCCTAGAAAGAGTTTTTTGTAGGTTAGCTCCTATGAGCCTAGCGCGCAGTACAGGAAAGGTTGGGGATCACTTAAACAAAAAAGAGGATTAACCCTCTGATCCAGTTGTAGAAGACCGAGACATATTGCTAAGGAATGCCCTGGGAAAAGACCTAGTTGTCTTTTTTATAAAGCTATGGACCATGAAGTGTTGGATTTCCCTAGAATGATTGCTAAGTTGGAAGGAATGAATATGAATTAAGAAAACCCTAAGGTAGATCCAGAAATAGCAGAGCCACAAAAATGATCAGAGAAAATATTGCTACAAATAAACGAAACCCTGAATGACCACTGACATGTCAAAATATCATAGATCTTCAAGGAAAAAGAATGCATTGAAGCAAGAATAGGAGACTTCGACATTGACTTTGTTATAGATAAGGAAACACAGGTGAATATCATGATAGAGAGAACTTGGGAAGGTATAGGGAAGCCTTCTATGACCCCTTCATTAGGAGGAATAGGGTTATTCAGAGGAAAGATGATAAACCTATGTGGAAGGCTCGCTTAGATACCTATGACTGTTAATGGAACTTCGACAAAAGAAGATTTTGAGATTATTAAATTTACTAAGGACAACGCCCCATTTACCATGTTACTAGGAAAACCTTAGATCGACAGAGATCAAGCCATAAAAAAGGACAAAGAAGAAGTTTTGGAACAGAAAAAGCAAGAATTAAAAGATTTCATGACTAGAAGGACCGCACACTTGATCGAAGAACAACAGAGAAGATCGAAGCTATTTAACACTAGAGACCTGGATTTCGAAATTGCAAGAACACTAGAGGACCCTGTTGGCGGGCGAAATTGTCCATCCGTCAATTGAGAGAGTGGAACCGGTCCGGGGTTGTCTAAATAACCCAAGCCGTTTGGAATGAACCACCCTGATGGGTTTAACGACTCCGTTGGCTGCTCTAAGATCCTAAGAAAACCAAAGAGAAAACTAATCTAAACTAACTAATCTAACTAAAACAAATAAAACTAACTAAAACTAACTAAATACAAGAAACTAAACTAACTAAAAACAACTAATACACTAAT
>CBVK0100581238.1:0-11666 GCA_900067695.1 Picea abies
AGGGAGGTCCGTACAGCTAGAGGAGGGGCACGATTTCCAAGGAAGGAGAGTGTCTGTACAACAGAAGGAGGGTATGATTTCCAAGAGGAAAAGAGAGCACGTTTTTCTAGAAATTGTAGCATTAAATGTTGAGTTGACAATGGTGAAAAGGGAGGCCGTACAACACTGTCTAGAGAGGCTGTACGGCTTCATAAAAGCATAGAAATTGAGGCAAGAGGAGGGCACAATTTTCTAGGTGTTTTGTTGTACGAAATTAGTGTAGAACAGTCTACGATTGTGCATAGATATCGATTTTATTTGTTGTTAAAGGGACTGTGCATTGCAGAGAATGAGGTCTGTTTTGTGTAGATTTTAGCATGCAAATCGAGGTGGCCTGTTGGCACGTTTTTCAAGAATTTATTGCTGCTGATTACTTCTTGTTGTAAACTCTGATATGAAACTTCTCTGAGCTCAATAAGAAGAAATCTCCTTGAACTGGTTTTCCCAAGTTGGGTTTTTCCAGGGACATTGCCCAGAAATTAAAAGTGTCATATGGAGTGATTTGTCTACTGTTCATTTTTATGTCTGCTGCTATTTTAGTTTCAAATCTCCGTCATTTAGTATTTCTGCTCATAAAGTACAGTTTAGTGCTGAGTTTATTTCTTTACTGTTGAAGCTTTATAGGAGGTTGAAATATGTTTATGACTTAGTGTATATCTGAGCTACTTTATAGGAGGTTGAAATATGTTTATGACTTAGTGTATATCTGAGCTATAATTTCTACATGGATGTGCTTAGAAACAAATAGTTTATTGTGGGTGAGGATGTTTGCATATTTTTTCATTGCTTTTCCCTTTGTTGTTGAAATAGCTAGAGATATATTTCGGGAGTTAGAAGTTGGTGTACTTCTCTCATCTTCCATGTCATGTTTTTGTTAGAACTTTACTCATGTATACATTTCTTTGTTTACTCATGGATTGAAGTTTCTCTTATGTGGTTCTTGATAGCTATATTATCCTCGAGTATTGGGTGTTTTCTACACATGCAACACTCTTAGCACAATTTTTGCATCATAGGGCAGCAAGGAGAAGAGCTCTTTTGGCTTGTACTTTTCAGCCATATTGTCTTTTTCCCATCTTTCAAACAACCTCCAATTTGAGCCTTGTTATGATTCCATTCACCCAATGGACTAGGCACTAATTTCCGATCCTCCCATCCACGTTTATTTCTGTAAATTTTTCAAACCTGTTTTGCTGGAATACTCTTCACATCACCTTGCACATCATAGCTTTAATTTCCAGTAGTCCTAATTAGGGAAGCCTCCCTTGAGCCAGAGGAGAGCCGGTCTAAAGAGAAAAGGGGAGTTGGTAAGGTGATAGTGGCCAACCCCCTAGTTTCACAGGTCTATCATCTAGGTGCTTCAGACTTTTACACTTTCATAATGAAAGATTTTGTGGTAACACGTTCGATTGAGTTCATTGATCAGGAAAGGAAGTCAAAGAAAATTTTTTGCCCCTGATACACCTCAACAAAATAGGGTTGTGGAAAGGTGGAATAGACGAATTGTTGAAATGGCAAGGTCCATGTTGCAAGGTAGGGCTATACCAAATAGGTACTGGGTAGAAGCTCAACAAGATCCCTACAAAGGTTGTTCAAAACATCGCATCGAAGGTGGCATGGTCTAGTAGAAGACCTAAGGTTGATCATTTGAGAGTTTTTGGTTCAATTGCATGCATACACTCTAGCATCTAGCTAAAAACTAGAAACAAATAATATCCAAAATGTAGAACGTTGATGTTTGTTGGGTGCAATGAACAATCTAAGGCATTAAATTGTTGGATATTGTTACCAACAAGGTACTAATCATAGAGATGTACTCTTTGATGAGAATTTAGGTATATTTTAGTCAAGATCAAACCTGAAATGTGATGATGTTCCCTCCTCAGAAGCTGAAAAACCAACCAAGATGCAATGTGCAAATTTGTAGGAAAAAGGGGAGCGATCAGGGAAAATGTTTGTGTTGCACATGGTGATTCAGGGGCTGTAATAACATCAAACCAAATTGATAACAATGCTGATTTGGAGGCAAAAGGCGAAAATCGTAAGACTAAGTGGTACTATTAAATGATGGAAGATGTGAGGGATGATGAGCTTCCAATGTGATACCAACTTGACCATGTAAATTTTGCATTAATGGTTGTTTCTCACCACTCTTTTGAATCGCAAAATTATGATGAAGCAAAGTTCATTATCATCACGTTTTGCATGAATTTTAAACTGTTTCTGGTTGTGGCATTTCGTCAAACACTTTGCTTATTATGGTCTTTTAAGTTGCGCTAGGATTATACTGATGGTTTTAATGTGTGTTTGCAGCAACAAATAAGAAGATATAACAATGGGACATACCTCAACAATATACAAGACCAACAATACCATGAATAACCAAAAATGCCTCAGATCTGATCTTATTCATAATAGTAGAAGAACCTAGGACAATAGATCTGTAGATCTGATACAATGTAGCTAAGAGCTAGTGGCAGTGTGAAGACAACCCTCAATAAGATGGAGAAGAGAAGCTACAAGCCTCCAAAGGCCCCCTGAATGCAATAGATGAACAACACACTGGGGTCCGTGCCCTCTGAAGTGCCAAACCTCAAACTGGATGCGCTACGCCCTGCTGGAACACTGAAGACCCTCAATAATTCGGCCTTGCTGCTCAAGACCTCCAAATCCTTTGATGAAGATGCCAAAATGTAGATTGGGTCAATACCAAACCCCGGATGCAGTCTCAGGATGAATGGAGAAGTTATGACCCCCCAAATGCACAAACCCTTAATTTGGCTTGCACCCTCCTGGATGAATGAAGACCAATAATTCGACCTCTCTCCTAGAGACCTCCAAATTCTCCCAAAAACCACTGGAATTATAGATCGAGGAACTAATACCTCACTAGTGAAGTCTTCAGGTTATATATGAAGTATAACCCCTCCAAACTGAATAGATATGAATCTCAATAGCGCCCTCCTTCTCTCCAATTCATGCCAATTCTATAAGAAATCATATGGATCGTATAACTCTCTCAAGAGGCACTAAAAATGATGGTCAAGGCCCTGCAAGAAAAAAACAAGTTCTCAAATCTCCAAAATCCCTCTCAGACTCCTAGATCGAACCTTCCTCCCATAAATGGTGCGCCCCCTTTGCTAGAAACCCTCAATGGTGCGCCCTCTCTCTTCCTGTACCTGTGGTTGGTGTAGAAATCTCCTGAAATTGAGTAGATCCAATGTAGAATGGTGAGGGAGGAATATTTCACCTCCATTACCAAGCTTGGATCAGGTTGGGTGGGATCTTTCACCATCGAGTTGACCTCTAGGGTTTGTTAAGTCAAAACCCTCAAAACCCCCAAGTGCATGGGCTCACTAGCTAGAAGACCAGGTTGGGTGGGATCTTTCACCACCGAGTTGATCTCTAGGGTTTGTCAAGTCAAAACCCTCAAAACCCCCAAGTGCATGGGCTCACTAGCTAGAAGCCAAATATCAAAATGATAATCAACATGAATGAGAGAATAGAGTCCCTTGCCTCTCTTTTATCCTTCCTTCTCACCTTGTCCCTCCAAAGTGACTTTTACTTTATTAGTTATTAATTAATTAATTAAATCACTTTAATTATTAATTAACTCTTTTACCTTTGAAAATAACCTTATCTCTCCTTGTGGATTTCTTGGCGACTGAAAGGCACTTTTCATCATCCTATCCTGTAGTGTTATTCTTCCCAATTATAATGATCTATTACACTAAGAGGTTCCTCCAAGTATCATGCCCAATATGACCTCCTTAGTGCATTTTATTAACCTATAGCCCAAAATAACTCAAAATCATGGAAATCATCGGAATGCAACATAACCAAAGCCAAGTTGTGCAAAATGGATCATAATGATGAAATAAGATGAGCGATGCAAGTTTGACCCCAAAATACCCCTCAATAGTCCCTATACTCGCTATAACCTCCATCTAGCTACTCTAGTCATCATAACACTCTGTAATATAATGATGTCCCAAAGTGGGGACATTACAGTCCTCCCTGCTAGAATATTGTTTGTCTTCAAGCAATAAATGAATCAATATATATATATATATATATATATAATATTGAGGTCCCCTGTCCACCTATGGGACACACAGTAGGCTCCATCCCAAGTTGAACTATCACGCACTCTACCCCCTGGATCCCATATCAGGACATGAACTGCAATACCCTGTGAAGCATAATCCTATAATGTATCAATACCATGAGTCTCCTACAAATGACACATGGCCTCAACCCGAAATGAGTCTATCCTCCAAGTCCATACCAAGACCAACATAGTCTCCACCAACTGAACATGTTGTTGCCATAGTGAGGTACTACAAGACCTCAATGAATCACCCTCAAGTGACGTTCCCCCCTCAATACTAAAGCTCACTGGAAAGTCAAAGTGACTCCCCCTTGCAAGGATCCACTCGCCTTTATTAGTCGATGAAATGTTCAGCCCTGCAATCCCTGGGTCCCATGTTATTCTTTGCCTAGGATCACCACGTTGGCATTGCACTACTTTGATCATGAGTGTCTACTCATATTATACATACTAGATTCCCCACCCCTGGGTCCTCATGCTGAAATACCTGTGAAAATTGGACCTGTTGTCAAGAAGTTGCACCTGTAAAAGTATCTATGTGGAAGTAACATATGCCCAACCATATCCATACTCAATCATGAGTATCAATAGGGAGAACGTGTCTCACCCCATAGGAAAATCCCCTACAATCCCTCTTGAAACCATCCAAGAGTGAAGTATGTTTCACTTGGGTGCAACCTGGGCCATCATAAGATGAAACACCCTACTAACAAAATGGACTCCTAGATCCCATGGAAAAATTGAAAGTTCATCACTTCCAATCCCCACTAACTACTCATATGTCATATTGATAACTGTCGAAAACCCTCCATGCTCATCCTCATGAGAATCTAAATATGTGTCACCCTCTGAGATATCTGATATCCCATGGCCTACAATACTCACCATCATGCCCAAGGTCTCAATTGTCTGTCTATGATGATCCACCCCTATCCTGTTGTATGAAATAAAAGAACTCTTGTCAGGTGGTCTCATACTATCAACTCTCCATGTCCCCTGCCATTGTCTATCTCCCCCTATGTTGTTGTCAATGATGAAAGTGTCGGGAAAGGATAACAGAAACATATGTAACCGAATGTATGACTAGAAAGTATCATATGCTTTGGTAATTCCCAAGGATTTAACCAAAAGCTCGTCCACCAAAACTGTTGGATTTTACTTCTTTTAATTAGGATTCTTTATAGGTTATTTTGATCCTAACTTATTAGCATAGATTGACCTTGGTTCATAGTTGATAAGATCCCAAAAAAATCCCTTTAAAACTATTGGCCCCTCTGGTAGACCAGAAGGAAACGCAACACATAGAGTGTATTGCGCAGTCTCACCCGAGATAGCTCTATGGTTGTCCGCAATACTCAGGTGTTTGCAACCTGGGGATGAGTGGAGATCTGTGGTTGTACTCTGTAATCTTTATTCATCCAGTCTAGCATCTAATTATAGCAATCATTCTATTCATGCATGTGGAATACCAGATCTAACTATTTAACTCATTCATCTAACATTCAATAATTAATCAGCCATAAAGACGCATACATCCATTCACATAACACAGGTGTTACAGTGGTTCATCCCCTCCTGGGTTACGTCCACAAAGATATGGATCTCAAGCTCTTTATTATGGTTCAATAATATATCACATCACATGTGGTTACAATCTTAGGTCTGGCCCTCTTCCACAGGCCCCTCAATCCCTGCGAGGTTAACTAGATCACACCAGGCTCCTTAGTCTGCGATCTAACTCTCGGGAACGAGTCTCTCTCTGCTTTCTAGCTCACCAACTTATTGACTAGTACAGTTCTTACAATTCTATGCCTTCTCTGTCCTCTCCTTTCTCCCTTAGCCAACCCTCTAGGCTCTCTCTCTAGTTCTCCTCTCTTATTCTAAGTACTGCCTATTTATATTCTTGGCTTATCAACCATTACAATACATTACAAAAACCCTAACCCTAGCGTCGTTAGGTCTTCCTTGCATGTGCGTCTCGCCTACTTTCCTCACACGCGTTGCTCTTCCTTCCAGCTGTCATCTTCTCCTTTTATGATTCTCCTCCCAAAAATATCATTTTCTCCTTAATAGGCCTGCATCCAACATGCCCCCAACACTGACATGTGGCTCATCCCGAGCCACCTAAGCTTTATGTGCTTCTTCAACAGCTTCTACGAGAACCTGGAACTTCTCTGTGAGTTCCCTTGCTTGTGTTTGAGCCTGCGCGGTCTTCTCTCTGAGCACGTCCAATACTTGTGTTGTATTCCTCTCGATGATCATCCTTGCACACTCTGCTTGAGTTTGTTCCATGTTCTTATTTGTCTCTTATTCATGCGTAATGACCGTCGATGCCCACTCTTGGAGAGGTTCCATTTGAGCTTGTCGCTCCTTCTTTGGTGTCTACGCAGCTATGAGTTCTTCTTGCAACTTCTTCATATCTTGTACTCATTTTAGGCACTCAGTGATATGCATCATCTTCTACCTCTGCTTTAGGTCCTGGATAGTTGCACTTATCTTCTCCTCTTCCTAGTCCCATTGTTGGACATGTTGATCCTCCTCCATCTTTGTCCATAGTTGTGTTGCATTATCAA
Source organism: Picea abies (assembly GCA_900067695.1). Taxonomy (NCBI): domain Eukaryota; kingdom Viridiplantae; phylum Streptophyta; class Pinopsida; order Pinales; family Pinaceae; genus Picea; species Picea abies. The sequence continues at coordinate 6,724 of CBVK0100581238.1, forward strand.
ATAATTCGACAGTTGCATGGACTTGTCGTTCCACCTCCTCCATCTGCATTGTTGCTTCCTGTTTCCTTTTCTTCTTGACCTCCAGGGGAGTGGTAGGGATAAGTTGTTCCCAGAGATTCTTGATCCCTTGCCTGTATTGATCGATTGCCTGCACAATCTGATCAATTTTTTTCATCGTCGTGGGCTTTGTTGTTTGTGTGCTCTTTGGAATTTTGTCATAGGATACATTCAATCCTTTATCGAGCCTATCTGTGCAGTCCTTCTAATCCTTGGTCTCGTGCTTGACCTGCTCGAGCACCAACTCCAACGCTTCTATGTTGTCCTTCATTTGTTGCAGTTATGTTGCGTCTGTGCACACGCACGACTATACCTCTTGTGCGACGTTGAATTGCAGTTTATAAACACCTTGGTTGGTATCTGCCCCATTACCAACTATAATTGTGCTAGATATTTTAGTGGTGTCTAGCCCACAATCTCATCCATGCGCAGCATGTTGGGTGTAACATGAAACATCGAGCTTGCATGTGCCATCATCTGGATTCTATCTTGATCGCTCAAGCCAGCCTTGGCTACTATCTGTGATGTTGCAGGGACTGATTATATTCCTCTGCCTGTCCTCAACGTTTCTCTAATCTGCTTGAGAAGCTGCATCATGTCGACCAACTCTTCTTGGATCTTGTCCCTTTGACGTTGGGCTTCATCAAAATCCTCGGTTGTTCGGTCCTGGACCATTTGGGCAACGAGGTCTGTGTCGTCCTCCGTGATGGTATATTCTGATGGTGTTTTTTGTGCCTTAGTTTTCTTGTGCGCACCCCCCGTTTGTATGATTGGCCTCTTGGTCTAGCCTGGCTCCTGCTGAGTAGCACTTGATGTAGTCCCATGTGTTGTCTTGGTCTCTTTTTCTTGTTCCTGCGGCGCCTGGGTATTGTTCTTCTTTCCCACCTGGTTACCTTTCTTGGTTGCAGCCCATTTCTTTTGTTGTGCCAGCTTCTGTCCTAGATTTGGCTTCTTGGGCGTTGTTTTTTATCCTGCAGGTGTTTGTTCATGCCCTGCATCAGCCTCCTTATCCGCAGACATCTCTTGATTCATAACTAGAACCCTCCAGTCATTGTGTCAGTCCTTGATGGTAATTTCTACGTCCTCTTCCTTGGCACAGTAATGCAGTTGTATCCATTCCTTCTTAGGATCCTTATGTGCTTGGATCCATATTGCATGCCTGGTCACTTTAAAGTTGGCTATGCCTTGATATTGTGCAACCACTTCTGGCGTAATCCGCCAGGTGTTGGCAATGTTTTCCTGCAAGTCATTGTAACACCCTTCGAACATGCCTGCATTTGCACTTTTTTTTTTAGGGTCTGAAGTGCTCCCCAATGATAGATATCGTGTTGCGTGGAAACATGTGAATCTCTCGGCAAAGTATGTACACTTAGGCTCCCTCCATCCAATCAAGGTGATCTGGATGAGTATCCAAGAATAGTGAAATTTTGTCCCCAGGTCCTGCACATCCTTCCAGTATTCCAGGAACGGATTTAACAAGTACGGGGTCCAACTAAATACAGTGCCCTCCGCACAATGTACTACAGCTGCGACGACCCCGACAGGGACTTCCTCCTTATGACACTTCCTGAGTAACTTGCACGCCATAATTTTTGTGGCCATCCTTGTTGATGCGTCACTGATGCGTTTCATTATGATTATGTGTGACCCTCTTTTTGTACCATACATCTTCTTCATTTCCTCGGCCATTGCCTTCTCCTTCATTTTGTCAATGAGGAACTGGGCGGGTGTTCCCCCCCCAGATGGTAGCCCTGTAATATATGTAATGAGCTCTACGTCTATCAAAACAGGATCTTCCACCCATAGGTATCCTCTGTGGGTAACTTCCATCAGCTGCTTGATGTAGTTGCTTACATCTCGACCCCTTCCAAAGTGCGGGATCTCTAACAGGCCTAGAATCTTGGTATTGGCCAGTTCGACTACCCACTGTTTTGGTTGGTTAATTGGTTCGTCGAAGTGTCCTATACCCATACCCACTGTTTTGGTTGGTTAATTGGTTCGTCGAAGTGTCCTATACCCATAGTATCCAGGTACACTTGCTTTGCAAACTCCAGAAACTTGTCTGTGTTGGTCACATTGTGATCTAAGTATCGTAATTTTTCCACGTGGCCTAACAACTTAGTCACAATATGCACCGCTTCCGGAATGAGCGGTAAGACTATGGTTGTGGCAGCCTGCCTGCACGGTGATATTTCTACTTGTTTCTTGCTCTTGTGTTGTGGTGGCTGACTCGAGGTTCCAGCCTCCATTGTTCTTTCTTCAGCATATGCTTGTGCCCGATCGATGACATCTTCTACTATGCCTTCCCTGTGGATGCTCTGGCGTGGCTGTGTGTGATCTTTCTAGTGCAGTCATTTCGGTCTAGTTCGGGACCGTTACATTAACCCTCGAGACTTCTTCAGGGTTTTCAGGGTGCGAAGGATTGCCCGCATCTTCGGCCTGCTAGCTCTATCCTACTTCTAGCATATCGATATCCATGCCTACTGGTGTTGTATGTTGGGTTTCCTCCACCACTAGTGTGGGACTTCCTGGTTCCATATTGGGCGATGAGATTTCTTCCAAGTTGACGAATTTCGTAAGCCGAGGTGGTTGTTGTTCGCCTCCTTGTGGTTGTTAAGGTGCTCTAAGGTTGTTTCGAGGTTGTTTGCAGGCCTGGCTCGACGCTCCTAGCTTGGGTGGTGCCATGGTAGTAAAAATTTTCTTCATCGAGCTTAATTGGCTCTGTAACTTCTGCAAACTCACTCTCTTCTCTATATACTTTGTCGCTTTGTGCTTTTCTCAATTTCACAATAACCCTTACGATCCCCGTGTGTTTATCTTATATAGGAATCGTGTGAAACTTCTCGGAGACGTTACCCAATTCGTGTTTTGAATGAACTAGCGCTTTCCACGTACTTGCCATTAAATTCTCTTTTCGTCATCAGTTGGCGTGATTAATGTGACATCCCGTCAATCGTTCTTGTCATTGAATTTTGATAGCCGCCGTCTGTTGGCGCCTATTTACTGTACCTGCCATTTTTGTTGTTTCCGCCTTTTTGATAGCCGCCGTCTGTTGGCGCCTATTTACTGTACCTGCCATTTTTGTTGTTTCCGCCTTTTAGTGACCATTGGTCCTTTCTCTATCGTGCTAACATTTATGAGTGCGCGTGAACATTATCCTTTCGGCGCGCTACCCCTTTGTTGCTATCTTTTGATGTCTGGCGTGGTAACCCCTCTGTTGTTGCACTTAATTTTTTTTATTTTTTTTTCAACTACTAGGAGGTCGACTATCCCTATGCAACTTTAGTCGACTCCCATTGATCATTCATATAAGTTTTGTGCCTTCTAAATCCTTCAACTGTACATCTCCCCCATCTATGACAGTCTTTACTTCGTATGGTCTTAACCAATGTATTCTTGGTTTTCCTGGGTGCTGAAGAGATTTATTGTCGTACACTAAGACGAGATCTCCTTCCTTGAAATTTTTTCTCTTGATATGTCTATCATGCCAAGATTTGCCCCTTTCTTTCTATACTTCTTGGTGAAACCCTTATAGAATCCTATCTTCCTTCACGATCATTAGCTGACTTAGCCTTTCTTGTACTGTGCCTTGATCTGTCATGTTGGTAATTATTTCTACGCACAGACTAGCTACCAAAAACTCTATTAGTACCACTGCTTCTTGTCCTTACACCAATCTGAATGGTGTCTTCCCTATCAATTTTTTGCATGTGGTCTTGTATGCCTTTCTTTCTATACTTCTTGGTGAAACCCTTATAGAATCCTATCTTCCTTCACGATCATTAGCTGACTTAGCCTTTCTTGTACTGTGCCTTGATCTGTCATGTTGGTAATTATTTCTACGCACAGACTAGCTACCAAAAACTCTATTAGTACCACTGCTTCTTGTCCTTACACCAATCTGAATGGTGTCTTCCCTATCAATTTTTTGCATGTGGTCTTGTATGCCCACAATACTACTAGTATCTTCAAGTCTCAATGGTCCTGATTAACATTGCAGATCTTTGTCAGTGCATTCTCGAGGATATTGTTAAAGGCGTCAACTATTTCATTTGTTTGGGGATGATATGGTGTATTCTTTTGATGATAAACTTCAAACTCATCATTCATAGCCTTAATAGTGTTGTTAATGAAGTGAGTACCTTGGTCAGTCATCAAAATTCTTGGGCATCTAAATCTAATGATCACTTGCTCAAACAAGAAGTGTGTTGTTGTCTCCGCGCTGCAATCATTTACTGGTGTTGCTTCTACCATCTTGTTAAGTATTCTATCACAGTAATAATATACCTCACTCTTGACCTTTTTGTTGGTGGGTTAATTGGTCCCACAAAATCTATTGTCCATTTTTCAAATACCTGCAAGGTTAGTTGTGGTCTTAGGGGCATCTCGTCACATATATTCAGTTTACCAACCCTATGACATACATCATATCTCCGGCAGTAGTCCTTTGAGTCTCTGTGAACATTCGACCACCATAGTCCTGCATGCAATACCTTCTGCGCAATAGTTTTTTCTGCATAATGTCCTCTTGCTATTCCCTCACAAGATTTTGCTAAAATCCTAGGTCTTTCATGTTCTAGTACACATCTTCTCAAGATGTTGTTTGCACCCATATTGTATAAGTGTCATGCAATCAATTGATAGTCTACATCCCTGACTACCATATTTTTCTTCTGGGCAGTGTTGAAATCTTGTGGCACAGTCCATGTACTCAAGTATTAAACGATGTCTATGAAGTATTCATCAGCTACTTGGACTAAAAATAACTGTATGTCAGGAAAGTTGTCCTCTAGATTCATAGGTGTTAATATTATGGTAGCTTCGGGAGGTATGAACCTCTATGATGACCTATGATGAGATTAGAATCCTCCGGAAGAAAGAAAAGA
>CBVK0100581239.1:0-11666 GCA_900067695.1 Picea abies
TGTAATCTTTTTCTTTGCATTAACAAACTGCTCCAAGTGGTCGTGTTGGTTGGGGTCGTGGATGTTTCCCCGTAGGGGTTTTACCACGTGAAAACATTGGTTTGTTGATCTTTGATCTGGTTATGTGAGTGGTTACTGAAGGTGTTCGTCCTCTGTTGGAATACCTGTATTGTCGAACAATGCTAATCATGTAATTGATTGCAATGTGATTCAGGTGGAGTAAGAAGGAGAATTTCAAGTTTAGATGGTGTGCATATTAGATCAGAAAGTCAAGCTACTCCGGAATCGAGCAATAGGGTTGGTAAAGGTCTAGTGGACCTGTTACGGTCCTAAAGATGTAACATGGGAGCATGAAGATGTCATGCGGATGGAGTACCCACATATTTTTGAATACTTTTGAAGTTTTGATTGTACATGTGGATATAATACACTGAGGATAGTGCAAAAATAAGGGGGAGGGGAATGTAATACCCCTAGGTTGAATCCTATTTGTAATGTACATATAGGCTAGTGAGCTAGAAAATTTTGGGCCAGAGTTCCTTTGTAAATATGTTTTGAGGCCAGAGTGTCTATGTGGTTATTAGGGTAGAGAGTCATATTGCTAAAAGTCCAACGACCCTATCATTATAATATGTAATCACATTTAGATATTAATAAAAATGCATCATTGTTGCATACCAACCAAACAAAAAGAGTATGGGGGATAAACTCCACTATAAGGGAAAGAGGGGCTAAGCTAAGGGGGATTGACCCCAAAGGAATATTATATTAATATTCCTAAAGTCTAAGTTATGGATATAATTATATCCTAAGTTTCTAAAAGTGGGGGAACATACTTGAAGTGGAACCCAAGGTAGTTCCCAACATGAAAAGTGTCAAGTTGGGAACATGCAAATATATTTGAGGGACTTAGTACATTCTTCCTGTGATTCTTCCATCATTCTCTCATTATTCACTCACTCACTTTGGTCATACATGCATTTTTCCATCCATTAGCCACACATGCACTGGAGAAGCTTTGGAGTTGTTTTCAACTAGTAACCTGGGTAATTTGAGTGGAAGAGGTGGGTTGTTAGGGTCGCATGAATATTGAATAAGTGGGTTGTCAAGCTCGTGATCATTCTTTCCAGGTGAGACAACTATTAGGAATTGTTCCCTATGCACTAGGCTATAGCTACAGAACTCTGAGACTTACTACCTGACCTATTGTTGAAGCCCTGAAAGGGAAGTGGGGCAGCCAAAGGACTATTGAGCAGAGAAGGGGCACAATTCATGGGGTGGGATAGGTTGTGGGGAATGAGAGGATGTAGGTTGGTTGTTGGAGTTGGCACCTTAGTCAAAGCATTTTCTATTGTTATTAGACCTTATCTGTTAGGAATCCTTTTCCCTGGTAGAGTTTTAGTCCCAGATCGAGGGTGACCTATTCTTGAGACTTTATGAGCAATAGAGTCCATGTCTTGGAATAAAGTCTGAGGTTTGCATGCAATTGTTGACTTATTTACAAAAAGATAAATGTTTATTATGTGTTTGTTTTAATTACTATGTATTTATTTATCTATTGTGTTATGGGTATTGTTGTTTTTTAGTATTGCTTAAGTTTATATACTGTTAGAAATGTATTTACGTTCACTTGCAAAGCAATTAAGTAATTAAATGGTATCATAGAGTCAGAAATTTTATGTGGCATAGCCCAGCTTGGGGATGAGGATGCTATAGGAACTTAGGATAAAAACATATCATAAAGACTTGTGAATTTAGGAATATATTATTATATTCCCTTGGCTTAATCCCCCATGACTTAGCCCCTTGTCTCAAATCCTATCACCATTTCCCTCTTGTGGAGTCTTGTCCCCCCATACACTTTCGTCTGACTTGGTATGTACCAGTGATGTATTTTATTAATATATATCTAAGTGTGATTACATATTACAATTGTTAGGCTCACTAGCCTTTCAACACATATGATCCCTAACCTAAATCGCATAGACACTGTGGCCTCAAAACATATACAAAAAGGCACTCAAGCCCAAAACATCTTGGTTTGCCAACCCATAAAGCATATGTACATTTACAATTGGGGTTCAACCTAAGGGTATTACAATGTGATATGAGAAGCTATCACATATGTAGTGTTTTATACAATTTGTTATGTATTATAGGGCTTGAAATATCCCCCAACTCTACCATATTGATTTGTTGCATGTATTTTCTCATTTATTTTTCATACTGACCAAAAGTTTCATTAGAAATCAAAGATTTGGCCAAAACATGAAAATGATACATGTTGGATGGAATTTGTAATGAGTCTCCATTGATTGGAAGAAAATAAATGGTCATGGGAATTTGCACCTATGGCTTCTAGAAATGATTAAATGTCCCACCCACTAAGGAGTTTGATGTTTCTAATGATATACTAATGACTCGAAAGCCAACATTTTTGCTGCTAGTCTCGTTGCTTGGTTGCTCCTTTGGAAAAGATAAGAGGAAGTATGATTTGGATAACTTGCACCCTTTTGACCTCATTAGATGATGTAGATCAATTAGTGTTGTTAAAATTTCCATTAATCCCCAATTAGCTTGTTGGTTAAATTTAAAAGAGAGAGAGAGAGAGAGAGAGAGAGAGAGAGAAGGAAAAGAAAAAGGTAGTCCACAAATTTGTACAATACTCATCTAGGGATTACGAGAGTTGTGTCATGTCACCATAATAGAGATATAAATAAAAAGGAATATTAAAAATGGATACCTACGATGTCTAGTGAAAAATATAATCTTTTTAAATTAAAAACTTGTGTTGTGAGGAGGACTTCAATAAAAGGATTTTAGGATGTATTTTTTACTATCTAGTAAAATTAATGATATTCTTTAATATCCCATGAATGTGCATGCTATATTATAGGATCATAAGGTGAAATCCCCATAAATATTGTTTTCCTTGCATAAATTATTAAAATCTTCACAAACAACTAAAAGTTATCCAACAATTCTATAAAAATTTCGAATTACCATCAATATTGATAAAACCATACAACCAAGATTACGTTGTATAAAAACTATCACAACTTTATTTAAAAATATATGTGTGTCATTTAACTTGGAGGTAATATGCATTGCAAAAAGAATTTTTAATCCCCAACTCCTTTGACACGTGTTTAATGACCTCATTTACAAAATGTACACCATGGTCACTTTTTATTTTCATTGGAATATCCAACCCACGTATTAATACTTTTTCATATAAATTTGGCAAACACCTTTTTCAAAATTTACTAAATGGACATTATAATACATAAGTATTATCCTTTGTTTGTTGGGTTATTTAAAACATCAACAAAATATAATCCTTATTCTTTCATTCAAATTATGTTGAGAATGAAATGAAAATAACAATAGTAGGGAAGATAACATTGAAATATTGCAAATACAATAGTAATATATTAAAAAACAAACTATGTTAATAAATGGAATAGTGAAAACATGCATTGGACATTAATCATCATCATCATCATTATCAATATGAAAATCAATTCAATCAAGTTAGAATGGTGGTAGTTTACCTTTGAGAATATATGTGTTGGCTATGTTCAATAAAAAAAAATCTTTTAACTAGACACTAAAACTATATTTTATAAAATGTCAATAAAACCCTAGGAGGAAAAATCCCTAATATGAAAAAACCTTAACCCTGGAAAGAAAGTAGGGTTGAGCAAGATTGTTGAGTTGGACAAATTAGAGTTGTCCAAAAGAAGGGGAGACTTGTTGGGATTGTAACTTTTCACTCATTCATTCTCTTTACGTCTTCCTTATCTCATTGGAAAGAAAACTAAAACACCGAGTTGGCTCCTTGAGCCTATACATATTTCGGTAAAAAATGAATGGGAAAGCCCCAAAATATGTAGGAGGAAGACCCACAAATTATCAGAATTAGGAATATTGTTTTTGAGATGGCCCTAGATAGTCATTTGGATCACTCTCAAACCTTTTTGAGGAAATGTTGGGTGAAGAGGTGTAAAATATTTGTTTAATGCAAATATTCTATATAAAAACACATCTACATAGTCATAATCTCAAACATTAAACTTGTCTTGCAACACTTGATTTTAAACAAAAGTAGTGTTTTAATGAGAAAAGAGAAAAGAACCTATAAAAGTGGTTTGAGGTCTCAAAAATAGTTTGAATTTTAATATTTAGGAGCAGGAGGAGATGATAAAATATTCAACCATGATGATCTCCCAAAACTATATGAACACTTGACAAACAAATAAAAACCTTTCATGCTTTCCTACAATGATAAAACCTTATGCTTAAGAATATATAAGCCCAAAATATATTAATGATTTGAGAAGGCATGAACCAATAATAATGTGAACTTGAAGAAATAGATTGTGTAGGGGTTTGTGAGGGGAAAGTAGTTTCACTAAACAAGAAATATTTAAAAAAATGGTTACATTGTCATATATTGAAGTGGACTTCCATTCTCCAATATCTAGGGTTCATTCATCCCTTAAGCTCTCAATGATCACTCCCTCGTCTTCAATGGTGTCAATGAAAAATGAGCACTCACAAGTTTTATAGGGTAACATTACCATAATCCAAATATCCTTAACTCATTAGGAGGAGGCTTATGAATATAATGATGGTGAATCCTATGTTTTTTCTCATAATAATGATCCATTACTTAGTGAATCCCAGGTTTACTCACTCTATAGAGATTAAATTTGACCAAATCAACCCTTGTTTTTTCGGCGTACATCATTAGATAAATTTTGACTATGTCCAAGGGACTATGCAGGTTTGATATTATTAAGAGAATGACAATATGTGTATGAAAGAGAAATATATACGAGCTAATAAATCCATATAAAATTAGTATTTCTCCAAAGTTTTTAATAAATTCAAAACTCACTTCTTCCATAGATCACCTTTTGATGATTTTGAGAATCAAAACAACCCATCTCAAGGTGATAAAACTAATATGTTAACATATACCCCATGATGTGTGAGGGAATGAGCACATCGTATGGATAAAATACATAAGTGAACACTCAAATAACCAAAAAATAATGACTTCAACCATAATAAGGGATAAGGAAATGACTTATAAAAAAAACACAATTATAATGATAATAATTATAATTATAATGACTTGGTAGAATGCACCAAGTCATGATACATCATTACATCTTCTGAAAAAAGTTGAAGTGATAACACCCCAAAGGGAAAAAAAGATATATAATGAAGGAAGCTCAAATCAAGGGATGATGATTCACATGCAAAATATTAATGATATAATAAATGGGAGCCATGCACATCCAAGAATAATGTAAAATATAATCTGGGACAGAACCAACCTTAAGTATGAATCTTCTCATTGTAATAATGAGTCAAAGTTAACCATGAGAGAAACCTTCTAGTCAATAACCAATTATCATAATCGCTATCAAACATGAGGTATCCCACCAATGAGTACAATCCTCATAGGGAAAATGAATTAGATGAAGTTCAAGAACACTGAAAGGAATCATTTAGATAATAATCAATGATGTAAAGTATTGTTGAATGTAGGGTAGGCTACTGATGAGGAAAACGAAAACCAAGATAATAAATCCTCTATATAAAACCCTAAATAAAATGTGTCATCGTCTATAGTGGAAGACTCGTTAGAAGGAAGAAATGATGGAATATTCCCACCAACATGAGGTAGGAGAGGTATGATGTATAACAGAGAATCAATACTAGGAAACCATCAACATGGAGATGCAAAAAAAAACTTCCCTTTGACATGAAGAAATGATGAGGATGGACCTTGACAATGAGCACAATGAAGGGATTGGAGAAAACTAATTGAACCAACTATCGGAGTAGTGAAAACTGAGTGACAAAGTTAAGGTAATTACTAATGACTCCATTGAGTGACCAATATAGGTCATGGAATGTAACATCCCCACTATAATCCCCAGTTTAATTAAGGTTTGAGTAGATATAATGTGTGGCTATGACCAAAGCGATGTAATATGCAAATTGTATTTATATGTTTTAATAACAAAATGTGATGCCACTGCTAAGGGGACATGGAAAAATATGGGGGATGAATTAATCCACAAGAGAGGGGAGGTTCTAAGAGAATTCCTAAGAGGGAGTCCAAGGGGGAATTACCCATGAATATTAATCCAACCCATTTTCCTAAATTTGTTATTTGTATATGAACCTTCTAATTTATGATTGAGTGTTCCCAAAGCCAATCATTGAATACATGTAAGATGGTGGGTGTGAGTAGTCACATCCCATAGTTATTATGCACATGGGGTTTGATTACAATCAGCTTGGGGAAGTGTGTGAGTCAAGAAAGGAAATCCAAAGGGAGGAAATTCGTATGGTTTGGGACAACAATTTTACACAATGTGTTTTTATGCATGAGGAGCAAGTAGAGAGAAAGAAAGAGACTTTGGAGCTAGTGCAGCCATGGAGGGAAAATTATCTAGCATGTTGGAGAATATCTGGAGAATTTTGGAACTGAAGACTAAATGGCAATGTTGTCAGGCTCGAAGAGTGAACTCTTCAGTGAGTTGCACTAAAACATCAAGTGTTGTTATTTGGTGGTAGTTCTTCCTAGTAGTGAGTTCCCTTGAGTTCCTAGTTATGAGATTCCTAGCTACCTATGCTAGAGAGACCCTACTAAACTAATGGGATACTTGAGGGGATGAGATCGATGAAGGGGTGCATTCTTTGGGTTGGGTAGATCAAGAGGAAGAGAGTTGGTGGAAAATCGGGATAGTTGTTGGACAATACCAGTGGGTTGTGGGAATTTTGAGTTGTGAGTGGATAGTGAGAGACCAACCTATTTTGTGGATTATTAGCCTTAGCTCGGGGGTGAATGGTTGTTGATATTTGGAACAGTCAGTCTATGGTTGGGTGGAACATCTGTCCCAAGTAGTTGGTTGCAAAACTAATTAAAAGATAAGTGTTTTATCTTATTTCTATGTTATTTCACGAGTTTATTTGTTGTGCATGAACTTTGTGTATTTAAGAATGATCTATATGTTGTTGTGTGAATTATTAAGTTGCATTCCTGTCTATTTTAGTATGTTATAGATGCATCAATTTAATGGTAACATTCAATAGTTAAATCTTTATGTAATTTGTAGCTATAAGCTACATGAATTTAATTAGTTAGAAGAATTTGTTTTTGTGAGTTTCCCACACTGTAATGTCTGTTGGGATGGGGGACGTTACATGGAATATGTGGTGAGTGATACAAGTACTATAGTTCCCTCTTTTGTTTTGACTTTATTCAATTGACATGATGTTATTATTAGAGTGCATTATGGTTACAAGAATGACCTAGTTGTTTGACATATACACTTATGGATGATGTGATGTATACTTTTGATTTGATTGATTATTGCTTAATGTGTGCATATATATTTTATTATTTATGTTTTGATATTCTTATGATGTTACAGAATATTGGAAATTAATACATGATTACATGATGAAATCTATTATGGTATAGATGTTGTTAGTGGTTTGTCAATATGATAGGAAGAACCACAAGTCCATATGAACTCTAGATTGAGTCAAAACATGTGCACCCAAGATGGGGTTGGGTTATGTATGATTGACATGTATATGAAATTGCTCATTATTTATTCATTATTATTATATAATGTTATTTAATTAGTTTGTCTCTAGATGTGTGCATAGACAGGGAAACATTATCCAATTAAGATTACACATGGGAAAAGGGATATATGATGAGATGTGACATGAGTACCATCAAGGAGAGGAGGTATAGGTTTCCCATTTTTTCCTACTAGCCTCCCAACCATGTGATAGGTTGAAAAATATATGTTTTATATTTTTTTCTGGAGGTTACGCATTGCCATGAGGGTAGGTCATTGATTCAACCACTCACAAGGTCTTGCTAAGGGTCATGTAATAAGGTGTCAATCATTATTCCTTAGTGACCATCAGTCTCTCACCAATGAAGAATGAGTTGGGTAATTTAAGTCCCAACCATGATATCATCCCCCACCATTGAAAAAGGATACTTGAAGGGAACATATGACCATGACACCATTGTTACATAATAGTAGGTATTACTTGAAGGGCATGTAGGGCCATGGCACCATTGGTATCATTTTATGTAAGCTTTGGGAGAAAAGTGTTCTTTGGCATATGCATTTTATTTTAGCATGGGTAATTGAATGAACCTCCATAAGTGGTTTGATATATCATATAGACTTATGCCCATTTTTATAAAAAGGGAAATATGACTTACTTTATAATTGGAAATGGAAATGCATTTAGAAACTTGGTGAGTTAAATATAAAGAAATAAATTGTATTTAAATAGAAAAATATAAATTCATGTGCACCTACTCAATGAGAAAAAATAAAATGGATGTAGAGAACATATAAAATTAAAAATAGGAGAAGAGGTTGAGATGTGATGAGTAATCTCTATTTTTCATTTTAAATAAAAGATTTGCTTGTGCATGGAGTGACACATGGGTGGGTGAATAATATGCAATTAGAAATCAAAATAATTACTATTTTGCATGAGATGGAAAAATGGCATGATCCTCAAAGTCTATATAAGAAAGGGGATTGGGCTTGAGAGATTACCTTTTTGCACCCTTGTAACTTTCTCCAGCCTCGTTGAGGACGATTACTCAAGGAAACACACACAAATTTTCAAGTAAACAAAACTTGTAGCTTACCAACTACTAATTCATACAGGTTCAACCATTCATGATACCAATAACTGAATGCATCTATACAATGCTAAATAAATGCGAGTGTAGCTAATTTACTCAACACAACAACATAAAATTCATTCCACACACAAAGTGAATGCACAACAAAATAAACCATAAATGTAACATAGAAACAAGGTAAAAAAAAACTTATCTTTCTATAAAAGTTGTGCAACTAGCTGCATGGGAGAGACGGTCCACCCAACCATATACTTATTCCAAATATTGATATAAATTCACCCCAGAGATGGCACTAGGAATCGACAAAAGAGGGCTTCTCTCCACTATCCACTCATAGTCGTAGTTACCACAACCCACTGGTATTCTCCTATAGTTATCCCAATTCATCTAGCTCTATTCCTCGGTCTACTTGACCCAAGGAATGTACCACCTTCTATGCTCATTGTCCCTTAGGATGTATCATTCATTTATCAAGGCTTCCAGCACAGGTTGGTTAGGAATCTCTCTATTGGGGACTCCAGGGATGTCAATTGCTAGGAAAAATACCAGGAAATCTACTAGCAACAAGCTTTTTGTTGAAATGAAACTCTCACGCAAGGAGTTCACTCCACAACCCTGAAAACCTTATTATTTTTCAATCTTGACAACTTGTTTCTTCAACCTTCAACAACTCCCAAAATAGTTCTAGAATGTGTCCACCATTGTTTCCTCTCAGCTCCAGCGTGATCTCCTCTCCTGTCTCCTAATTCCCATGCATAAAAACTTGCATGTTCGCTCCTTTCTATCCCCATATGAATTTCCTCCCTTTTTGCTTGCTTGTTTGACTCACAGTTTTCCCCAAGATTATTGTACTCAGTCAGAACTCTCAATAACTATGGAATGTGACTCTCACACCCACCCTATTACAATTATTCAATGATTGGACTCTCCTACACTCAAGAGAATAAATAGAAGGTTCACTCAACATAATAAAAATTAGGAAAAATGATTTGGGATTTAAACTCATGAATAAAACCCCCTTATACCCCTCCTCTCTTGTGGATAACTCAGCCCCCATCTCTACCCATGTCCATCTGCAAATGGAATCACATTTTATTTATTAATTTGGATATACAAGTTCACATATTACATCGCTTAGCCCACAACCATATATCATATCTACATTACACATTACTAAACTAGTGATTATAGCAAGGATGTTACATTCCCCCTCCCCTACAATTTCTCACCATCCTTGGTGTAAAACACCATGCTTATATACATGTACAAATTTACATCATAATACTTACAAGAAAAATATTTTTTTTTGCAATTTTCATAACTCTCGTTGGATCCTGTTGAAGGAAGAAGATATGTAGAACCAGTAAAAGGAAAAGGGCTCGACAACTTGTATAATATGACTATGGGGATGGACGATTATGTGAACCCTACAGTTGATGGTGTGCTTAGTTGGAGAAGTATTAGTGCATGTGCATCAGATTCAGAAGAATCTTTGGAGAACTGGCAATAGAGGTTGCACGAAGTTTCCACAAGGAAATGTGCTCAAATTACCCACATGTTGAGATGGATTGGAACCGAGGTATGTGATCCTCCAAGGTATGACAGACTAACTGATGTAGCTTAACCGAGGTATGTGATCCTCCAAGGTATGACAGACTAACTGATGTAGCTTATTTTATAAAATAATTTGAATTGAAAATATCAGATCAGCAAAGATTATTAGAATTAGATGTCACGCTGAAAGTGACCTCGGCAATATGGTGGGATGTGCATAAGGATGGAATAAGAGATTGACAGGAGTGTAGAAAACTACTACAAGTCAAGTTTAGGACAGAGAATGAAGATACTATGTAGAAGTATACCAGATTGAGTTGCTCAATGGAGCATGTTACATTGTGTATTGGGACATGGAAAAAAGTACCCAAGCAAGAATGGACACATTTTTTTGTACATACCTTCGGTACCCAAGCAAGAATGGACACATTTTTTTGTACATACCTTCGAAACAATCCCGAAGAGTTGGTACTTAGAGCTGGATGTGCACAGAGGAACTACAGATTGGGAAGAATTAACACATAATTTCAAGGTAACTTTCAGTTATGAAAATGATGCTCCTTTGAATGACTCATCTTTGCAAGTCATCAAGAACAAGATTTTTTCATTGGAAGACTTGGTAGAACTAGTACCTGTATGTAGCGCACATAGATATTATGCAACAGTTGGAGAAGTTTTGCACTATTATAATGTTGTTGAAGAAGCCCAAGAGGAGGACAAAGATCCAATAAATGTGCAAATATTATAAATTGAAGGAGAGTTCGTAGTAGAAGGACCACAACTTGAATTGGTTTTATATGCAAAGCCATTTAGGATGCACAAGGTAAATATAGGTATAGAAGATAAGCCCAAATTTGTGAAAATAGGAGACTATTGGAATAATGAGACTGTTGAGAAGATAGAAGAATTAATGCATGAGTATCAAGATCTGTTCCGACTACTTTTCCATAGATGAAAGGGATAATTTGGGAGTTAAGAGAAATCAAGATTCTCTTGAAGCCATATGCAAAACCAGTGAAGCAGAGGCCATACAGATTGAACCCGATGTATAAGCAGAAGGTGAAAGCGGAGATAGACAGAATGTTAGAAGCTGGAATTATTGAACTCGTCACAAAATCAAAATGGATTAGTCTAATGGTGGTTCAAGATAAAAATATAGGAGGGATTAGAATTTGTGTAGATATGAGGAAGTTAAATGATGTATGTTTATATGATCCATTTCCGACACCATTTACAAATGAAGTGTTGGAGAATGTAGGAGGTCAGGAAGCTTGTTCATTCATGGATGGATTTTCAGGATATCATTGATCATGTTATAATCATTATCTTGTTATTATATGTATACAGTATGTTGTAGATTTTATTTTGATGGAGATTTAATAAGTATAATGATGTT
>CBVK0100581240.1:0-11665 GCA_900067695.1 Picea abies
GCCACCCTTCAGAAATATCATATTCAGCAGAGAATGACTACACCATACCACCCTCAAGCCAATGGACAGGTGGAAAGCACAAACAAAGTTATAGAAGCCATTCTCACAAAAACAGTGAAGGAAAATAGAAAGGATTGGTCCGACATACTCCTTGAAGCATTATGGGCCTACAGAACTACCTGGAGAAATACTACAGGGTTTTCTCCCTATGAATTGGTCTACGGAAAGAGTGATGTCTTTCCTGTGGAATTTGAAATAAAAACCTTAAGGACTGCTTTAGCTGCCAACCTTGATCTAACCGATGCACAAACAGCCAGGTTGCAGCAGCTTAATGAACTAGAGGAGAAAAGACTAGATGCCATTCAACAAACAACTGTAATTCAACAGCAAAGATCACAATGGCATGACAAAAATATTAAGAACAAGAAGTTCCAAAAAGGTAATTGGGCTCTACTGTATGATTCCCGGTTCAAAGAATTTCAAGGGAAACTGCGCACAAGATGGTTAGGACCTTACAAAGTAGACACAGTTTTTCCTAATGGAACAGTAAGGCTCCTCACAATCGATGACTCCAGAACTCCTCTACTTGTAAACGGTCATCGTCTCCGTCTGTACCAGAAACCTATTTCTAAGGAAGATTTTAAGGCTACATGCATGACAGACGCTCACTTTCTTTTTAGTGAGGAGGTTTCTACCCCTACTAATAATTAATTCTTTTTAGAAATCTTTTAGTTTTAGAATAGAATAGATTAGATTTTATACACTAATAATCCCTGTCAAGAAATATCGTCCTACAGTTGGTTTTTGCAGGATCAAAGCACAGAAGCGACCGATTCTTCAAAAGAGAACAAGCTTTCACGATGCCGAAACACCGCTGTACAGCACTGTTGATTTTTCACGATGCTGAAACACCGCTGTGCCGCACTGGTGATTTTTCACGATGCCGAAACACCGCTGAGGAATACTAGTGACTTTTTTTTTCACGATGCCGAAACACCGCTGAGGAATACTGGTGACTTTCTTCCCGATGCTGAAACACCTCTTTTCAGCACTTCCCATTTCTTCCCATTTCCAAAAAAACATTCCAGTCCACTATTCCCCCATCATTCTTATTCCCGAAACAACTCCGTCCAGCACTTGTTTCATTTTTCCCCCTTCCGTGGCTGCAACACCATTAGCAGCAACTCTTCCCATTGCTGAAACACCGGCAACCTCTCACCAGTATTCCCCATGCTGAAACACCACTTTTCATCATTTTTCATTTCTTCCCACCTCCGCCATTTTCTTACTGTTTCCGTTGCTGAAACACCAGCAACCCTTCATTTTCCGCCCGTTGCTGAAACACCGATTACCAGCAACCTTTCATCATCTCTCCCCATGCTGAAACACCACTATTCGACATTTTTCATTCCCGTTCGCCCCGTCATTTTTCTCACCCCCATCATCGACGAAACAACTCCGTCCAACAATTGTTTCGCCTCTCTCTATTGCTGAAACACCCTT
This sequence comes from Picea abies, assembly GCA_900067695.1. Taxonomy (NCBI): domain Eukaryota; kingdom Viridiplantae; phylum Streptophyta; class Pinopsida; order Pinales; family Pinaceae; genus Picea; species Picea abies. The sequence continues at coordinate 1,504 of CBVK0100581240.1, forward strand.
TATCAGCAACCCTTCATTTTTCTCACCTCCATCATCGACGAAACAATTCCGTCCAGCAATTGTTTCGCCTCTTCTGTTGCTGAAACACCACCGTTCAGCACCCTTTGATTTTCTTCCGATACTGAAACACCAGTTATCAACAGTTCTTCATCTATAGCAATTGTTCGATTTTTCTCTGTTGCTGAAACACCCGCCTTCTACCATCGTCCGTCAACAAGTTTTTACGCTCCCAAACGATAGTTCAAACAACAGGCTGTGATATGATCAAAAGCCGCCGCCATAACAACATCATCACGAACAAGCATCATATCCGGTTGGTTTAACAAACCCAATGGTAAGGCAAAGGTACGTAAAGTTTATGTAATTCGGTTAGGCTACAATTAATGGGAAAGATCCGACGTCATTATGACATTTAAATACATTCAGTACTGGCCACACTTGACGGGAGGGGAAGTACATGTCAAATCCGAGATATCATCATTATACCCGATCTCACCGCCGCCATCCCAGTTCACCACCCTTTCACACATTCTTATCTCCATTCCCGCATAATTCCACTCGGAAAAACTCACTTTTTATCAGAACTGATACACAAGCTCTTGACACTGTATTGCACTAAAACAGTAGCCATGGGAGGATCCGCCATAAGGAATGAACCCGCTACCACAGCGCTGCTCGAACAATACCCCGTAGCATATCAAATTTTCGAGCAAGCAGGATGGCTCCATTACTTCAGAAGACTCCAATGGTATAACGAACAGCAGGTCCTACAATTTGCCCTGAATTTGCAGGAGGACCATTCTGTTGTTGATAGGGTTCGAATATCAGTAACAGAGGAGGATATAGCAGCAGTTTCAGGCCTCCCAACTGATGGCGCTCAAATATTCAGTCGAAAGCACATTATCAGGGGCGCCCAGCAAAACTTCTTCCTGCCTGAGGAAGAAATTATATTCAAAGGCAGAGGTATTCAGCTTAGTTCACTACCATCTCCATGGCTGGGAGTCGTGAAATTCATCAAGCATTACCTGACATGTGAAGGATGATACCAGGTAGTGTATCAGCATGAACTCCTTCTGCTTTCTCACCTAAGACATAACAGACATGTCAACATTCCTTATTATTTATTGGGCTATCTAAGAAATATGGTACCGTACTGTCGAAAGGCAGAAGAACCAACCATGTCACTCACCCACCATCACCTTGTTCAATTATTAATCAACAGGGGTTTTGAACAGCAGAACCATCCATTAAATAACCCACCTATAAACCCTCAACCCGCTGCTGAAATTCCCCAAGAGCAGCAATAGCAAAACCCCCCAGACGCTCCTAAAGTACTCCCTACTCTGCCTACAGAACCAACCACTCCAGTCAGTCCACCTACCATATCTGAATCATCACCTATTATAGCAGAGTCTTCCACTCCTGCCCTTCACATTCTCAGTGATGACTCTGAACCAGAGAACTCTGCGCGTCCCACCACCAGAGGAACGCCTCTCCGAAAACGGAAACAAGCTTCCCTTTTTCCACCTTTCTTACGGAAGAAGCGAATAAGAACCTCCACAAGACCACCTCTGATGACCCCTACTCTAGCCACCCCACCAATTCGACTAACACCCCGTAAGCCATTGACCACCCCAACCCCGGGATCTTTGCCTATTTTAACTATGGGCGCTGCAACACAAGAACCAGACGCCCCACAAACCGTAACACCATCTGTCTCACACAGGGTAGCTGAAACACAAGAACCAGTTACCCACTCAGTGGCTGAAACACAAGAACCAGCCGCTGACATTGAAATGGAGTTACAGGACTCAGATGCCCAGACCTCATTTGTTTTCAATAAAGAAGCTGAAACACAATCAGCTATCCATTCAGTGGCTGAAACACAAGAACCAGCCACTCACATTGAAGTTGAATTACAGAAGTTGGAAGCCCTCGATGCTGCAGTGGCTGAAACACAAGAACCAGCCACTGATTTGGAAGCTAAGGAAGTCGAGACCCAAGATGCTGCAACACCACCTTCATCAACTAACATGGCTGAAAGACCAGCCACCCATTCAGTGGCTGAAACACAAGAACCACCAACTGATATGGAAATTGACATGCAGGAATCAGAAGTTGAAGGTGCTGAAATACTACTTTCCCTACACCAGGAGGCTGAAACTCAGACATCAGTGTCCATTCTCGTAGCTGCTCCACAAGAACCAGCTAAGGAGACGATGACTGCAACACAAGAACCAGTCATCTCTAAATCCAAATCAACAACACCTGATGTCCTACAAGAAAATGAGTTTCTAAAGTCTCAATTGGAAGCATATCAACAAGAACTGGCCAAGGCAAGGGAGGCATATGAAAAAGAATTAAGTCGGTACGCTTTGGAATGAACAACAATCCTGGCAGAACGAACTACAGAGAACATATGCAAAGAATACATGTGCTATCAATGCGGAGAAATTTATTATCAATCAGGGTATAAGCTCGTTCAAATTCCAGTACCAGGAATAGCCCCCAACCCTTCTCCTTTTGAAGCCAAGACTGAACCTGCTGAAACACAAGAACCAGCAGGCCTTAGAAAAATCAAGACTGAACCTGCTGAAACACAAGAACCAGCAGGCCCTTCCAGAATTAAGAAAGAATTCCCTACTACCAACAAGGCTGTGCAAACATTGCCCATGAAGGAAGCCACACCTCCCAGTCAAGCCAATTTCTCCACCTCCAGGGAACAGTCCACCCAAACCTTGCCTGGTCCCACCACTTCAGATGCTGAAACACAAACTTCTCATCTATGGGACGAACATGCTGAAATACAAAAGTGGAAGAAGGAGTATGCTAAGACACAGGACCAACAGCTGCAAGTACACAGGCAAACCTGGAGGAACCACACTTTCTCCAATTGGGAAGCATTGGACCTGACACGCCAGGAAATTTGAGAAGTCAAGAAGAAAAACAGGGATTTAAAAGCTAGAATGGTCAAAATCTTTGATTTGATGCACACACTAATAGCCACAAGGAAACCTTCTTGTAATTATTCTTTATTTCTCATAGAGAGACTTATATGGTTCCAGATTAAATCAATTGTTGAAGGTAAATCCCATGAAGTTATAGAACCAACAGATTTTGTCAATACTTTTCTAGCAGCATCCACCAGGGATCAACACCTCTTATGTGAAGCATACTTCCATAATGAGGCTATTCCGGAAAACAGGCTGCTCAATATCAATCCTCTTGTTGGAGATGTTCAACTCCGAGCTTTTACATCTTTTCTTTATAACCAAATTTTGTGGCAAAGTAATTTTTTGGCTGCCACACACAATGAGGACAATAAACTCCTCTGGATTAGGCTAGAACCAGAGAGGGCAGCCAGATTCATTTCAGAATATTATGAGGTCTTGAAGAAACCAGGAGTGACTGAGCATGTCCAACAGCTACAGTCAGTAGTGCTCCAGGAATGTCAGCAAAGTATCAGTACCATCGAGATTCCTGCCCTCCAGGCCAATAATCTGATTTGGCAGCAATCTACAGAACAAAGGCAACAACATAACCCTTTTGGTCCTGCCAACTTAGAAGCAGCAATTTCAAGGGTACCTAGTTACATCCAGTGTATTCGACATTGTGCTGAGAATTGGATAGGATACAAATTTTACTTTCCCCTACTCTGGCTGCCAATAGAAACATATCAAGTCAGATATAAGCTGTCCAAAAAGGCAGAAACAACAGCATGGCACAGATTGCAGGAAGAACAAGGGTTCAAAACACCAACAGACAGTACCGCCCGGAGCTACTGCTTGAGTACTTTACACGGTCAGAGCCAGTATCAAGACTCTGATTCAGAGTGAGTTGCCTGAGGACATGCAACACCTTGAGCTGGGGGGGATGTTAGGACCATATATTGCACCTTTTTGCCCACACTTTTTGCCATTATTATACCCTTCATCACTAGCATTTAGACTCATAATATCATTGCACCAGATCATTCCAAGGTATACAACGTCCTTTCTCATTACTATATGCTTAATTTGTCTTGCATAATACTTTACATTACTTTTGGACCTAACCATTGATTAGAAGTGCATAAGTTTCCATATTTGCAGAATAGTATTCAAGGCCGATGCTGAAACACAAAACTGTCTAAAGTCGCTGTTGAACTGATGCTGAAACACGGAAGCTGCTACACAGCTCGAGGACGCATATGCTGAAACACGGAGCTGCTACACAGTCTAAGGGCGCATATGCCGAAACACGGAGCAGCTACACAGTTCAAGGATGCAGATGCTGAAACACGGAGCTGTCATTCAGTTCAGATGCTGAAACACAGAGGAAACCGCCACGATGCTACACAGAGGAAACCGCCACGATGCTGAAACACGAGCCCTGACGGTCAGCAGTCAAGGCCGACACAGTCAAGAGCACAATTCACGTGGCTGAAACAGCCCGTGAATTGCGATGCTGAAACAACATCAGCAACTATGAAAAGAAGCTGTTACACCAGCCGTAACAACAATGCCTCGTTCAGATCCTGTATTAGCAGTCAGTTGCGTGAGAATAGGACACCCTATACTAATTTAGAAAGAAGATCCGATTTAGTATAGGATTCAGATCTGCTTTGTAATAATTGTATCGATGGGATTCTCCCTTTAAATTCAGGGGAAATCACCATTCGAGGGATCCAAGTTTTTATGTACTAAGAACTTCAGAGAAGCGGGACGTGTTCAATCTTTCCAATTTGTAATGTGATATTTCAACAGATGAATAGAAGACTGCTTTGATAATTTGTCTCTAAGTTTTCCCGTTCCAGGGGAATCTTGTGAGAAGGGAGGGCCCACCTTCTTCACAAGATTCACCCCTTAGTTAGAAGTGTGATTGTTTAATTTCTGTTTATATTTTGTTTAACTGATGTTTGCTGAAACATTGCTTTAATGAATTCTGGTTTGCTGAAACACTACTGACTCTGTCTTAGTTATTGAATGGAATTTGTAATTCTTTTTCTTGTGTGATGATCTTAGCAGAGATTTGGTTAAAGTGTCCCTGCTCAGACAGGAAGGGACTACAACACCTTGTCTCCTGTAGGTTTCCTTTATCCCTGCAAGTGTGCTAGCAGAGATTTGGTTAAAGTGTCCCTTCTCAGACAAGAAGGGACTACAACACCTCGTCTCCTGTAGGTTTCCTTTATCCCTGCAAGTGTGCTAGCAGAGATTTGGTTAAAGTGTCCCTGATTTGGTTAAAGTGTCCCTGCTCAGACAGGAAGGGACTACAACACCTTGCCTCCTGTAGGTTTCCTTTATCCCTGCAAGTGTGCTAGCAGAGATTTGGTTAAAGTGTCCCTGCTCAGACAGGAAGGGACTACAACACCTTGTCTTCTGTAGGTTTCCTTACCTCTGCAAGTGTGTTAGCCAGGGATTGGACTCAGGGTTCTTGCTCAGAAAGGAAAGAACCAAAACATCCTATTCATTGTCTACTTTTCCTGTGTTAGCTGGAACTGGGTTAGAGATCCCTGCTCAGAAAGGAAGGAATCAGATTGCCCTGTTCTCTGTAGACATCCACTTTACCAGTGTGCCAACAGAAGTAAGGCTCAAGGCTCCTGCTTAGACAGAAAGGAACTAAGTGCTTTGGTTTCTGTTAGATAGAGTTTATTGTTTTCTGCATTATTGCTTTCCTAAAAGAGTGTTAGTACCGAGTCTCTGTTTGAGAGTAAGGGTCCTGTTCTCTGATTGCAAGATAGTTGTTCTTACCCATTGCAATGTTATTTTAAATGTAATCCAGGATTCTTAATTTGAGCTATAAAGAATTGCAATAGGGAGATTACTTTCCTGTGATTCAATCCAGAACTTCAGTTCATTCCAGCAAGTATAGATAGAATAATTTTCTTTACTACAACACTAAGTGCTTTTGGAATTGAGCATATATAGTGCGCAACTATCTTTGAAACAAAAGACTTCCCTGGGTTGATAATTTATGTTTCACTTGGTTGTTTGAAATTAATTAAGCAATTATAGTGACCAACATTTTGGCGCCATTGCCGGGGAGGATAGCTATAGATTTCAGAAGCATTTGTGACTTTCTTTTCTTTAGTTAAAAAGAATGCATGAAAGACCCCAAAAACCCCAAAGATACTAACCTTACAGGTGGAAAAGGAAAAGGAAAAGGAGGAAGAAAAAATTTCATTGACGACATTACATCCAAGTCTGAATCTGCTGCCCAATAACCAAAGCTTCAAAAAGATTCCCAGCCTTCATTTCGAGCAATTTTTGGAACAGGGAAGGAAGTTTGGAGTCCGGAGACAGTCCAAAAGCCAGTGGGAGATATTGAGGACAGAGCGAGCGCAGCAGGGGAGCAGACAGAAGAAGATATGGACGAGTTTAATAAACGATTGCATCACGAGCAAGTAGATCTTGAAGAAGAGGTAAAAGATGAAAATTCTTTTTCCACATTGGGATTTCCTATTGGTGATTTCCCTTTAGGAACAGCTCCCATGAAAAATATCCCACTCTCAGCATTGCCAAATTTTCATGGGCTATCATCAGAGGACCCTGATGAATTTCTGTTTGAGTTTGATATACTGTGTAGAAGCTATGATTACACTTCTAATGCTCAGAAACTAAAGCTATTTCCAGCAACACTAAAAGGAAATGCATTAAGATGGTTTATGAGCCTTGGAGAACATGTAATCACATCATGGGACCAAATGAAGCAGAAATTTCTGAACAAGTACCAGGACTACTGCAGAACCAGAGAAAAAAAGGAGGAGCTATTTAAAATGATGCAGAAAGAAGATGAGAACCTAGAGGACTTTGTAGAGAGGCTTCAATACAATCTGCAAAGATCCAGTCATCCCAATGTAAGTAAGGACATCCTCAAAACTATTTTATTAAAAGGAGTAAGGGATGACTCTCTGGATATGCTGAACATGCTTGGGAAAGGAGACATATCCAAGGAATCATATGATGAAATTGTCAATTTATGCAAAAGATGTTCAAGGGGAGCTGCAAGAAACATATCAAGTAGCAGAGATACTACATTCTCTAGAGTCCAAAAATCAGCCAATGGAGGAGCAACAAGAGCTGAGATAGGAAACTTGCTTGAAGATTTCAAGACAGAAATGCTGAGCTCTTTTGCCTCACAAATGGATACCCTGCAGATCAAGAAAAAGCACGCAGAAGCAGAAGCAGCCTTGTCTATATTTTGTCCTCAATGCAGAGATAAGCACCCAAAAAGAGAATGTCCATTGGACAGAAAACCTATCTGCACTATTTGTGACAAAGACCATGATACTTAGAACTGTCCATCTTTACCAAGTATTAAAGCAGCATTGCAACCAACTGATGAGGAAGCTGAAGCTGTCTATCTAATGACTCAAAGGAGACAATGGCAACCGCGAGGAAAAGGTATGAATTCTAACATGCCATTTAATCGTTGGAATAATTATAATCAAATGAGTTACCCCCCCTTCAATCAGATGCAATATGCTAACCAAATGAACTACCCATCCATGCAACAAACTTACCCACCCATGCAACAAAATAACCCACCCTTTGTTGATCCCTCCACATGGACCCCTTAGCCTCCACAACAACAACAGCCTTATCAAAATCAGTGGAATCAAAATTGGAGAGGACAACAAGCCCCCTTTCAAAATCAATTACCTCAACTCCCACAACCACTCTCCTTGCCAGCAGGTACTCCTCCAATTAACCAAACAATAAGACCCCAGCTACCTGTGCAACCTAACCCCAACCCAAATAATAAAGCTGTCCAGTGCATTGATGTTTATAACCAGCCCACACTTTCCCTCCTCCCTGCACAATGCAATTATATACATCTTCGATCTGGGAGGGTAGTGGAACCTACCATAGCTGACGTTACCTCCCCTGACAAAGAGGAAACGCAGGAGCATGATGCACCTGAAAAGGTACAATCATCCTCCAACAATGCTACTGAAACAACACCATTTCCTGAGCGTTTAACCTTGACCAAAACGCCTGAACCGCCAGCCTTTAATCTCTTAGGGGAACTACAGAATTTATATGTTAAAATTCCACTTTTACAAGCACTTTGTGACGTACCTATCTATGCCAGGACAATGAGAGATATCTGTGTCAAAAAGCCCGGTAGGAAAACCAAGGACCCCCTTACAGTCCACGTTATGGGAGATTTGTCCGCATTAATGACAGGTAAGACTCCCCCAGTCAAATATGGCGATCCTGGCCACCCTACTGTCACTGTACAAGTTGGCAAAACAATAATCCCTCGTGTCCTGGTAGACCTTGGTGCAACCATAAATATCATGACTTTAGAAACTCTACAATTGCTACAATTACAAGACAAAGTCAGAGAAACCCCTACTATCTTAGAATTGGCTGATCGATCCACAATTAAACCAGAAGGTGTCATTGAAGATCTCAGCATCTCTGTGGAATCTTGGAATTACCCAGTCGATTTCACAGTGTTGCGGCCCAAAACAAAGCTGGGGGGGCACCCTCTAATTCTGGGCAGGCCGTGGTTAGCCACAGCTGATGCTTTCATCAGCTGTCGATCAGGGTCAATGACAATTTCGAATGGTTATGAAACAAAGCAGCTGACCCTCTACCCTCATGCCACACCCCTGCCTAATAATGATAACCCTGTCTGGGTCGACTTTGAGGATCAACCTACTCAACCTCTTCTGACTATCGGACAAGCTCTAAGCCTGAAAGACTCTACAGAGGATGAAATTATAAATAATTTCATTTGCGATCCATCCTCTGTTACCCCAGAAATTCATAATCAATTAACTGTATTAATGGAGTCTGATAATCCAGAAAAACTTGATTCAGCAAGCCCACCTCAAACGCCTAAAACCATCTCCTCCAAAAGCATACCAATTGAAATCGAACCTGGAAAAACATTAAATATAAACCCTCATTTAACAGATGCTGAAACACAACAGCTAACAAAGTTTCTTCAGGAAAACAAAGAAGCATTCGCATGGGACTACACAGACATGAAGGGAATCTCCCCTGACTTATGTACTCACAGAATATATATTAAGGAAGATTGTCGACCAATCTGTCAACCCCAGCGAAGAATGAACCCAAACTTAAGAGAAATCCTGAAGGAAGAACTTCAAAAATTACTTAATGCAGGGTTTATTTATCCTATATCAGACAGTGAATGGGTGTCTCCATTAGTAATAGTTCCTAAAAAGAACGGAAAATGGAGAGTGTGTGTAGATTACAGAACTTTAAATAAAGCCACTCAGAAAGACCACTTCCCACTGCCATTCATTGATCAAGTTTTAGATAGTTTGTCAGGTAAGAAATTCTTCTCTTTTTTAGATGGTTTCAGTGGGTACAATCAAATTAAAATCGCACCTCAAGATCAAGACAAAACCACCTTCACCAGCCCTTGGGGAACCTTTTCTTACAGAGTCCTTCCATTTGGACTATGCAATGCACCAGCAACCTTTCAAAGGGCAGTTTTAGGAATTTTCTCTGATATGCTTAATGACTCTATGGAAATTTTTATGGATGACTTTACTCCTTATGGTATTTCTTTTCAGGAAGCTCTGGAAAACCTTGAGAAGGTACTTAAAAGATGTATACAAGCCCAACTTTCCTTAAGCACGGAAAAATGCCATATGATGATGAGTGAGGGAATAGTGCTTGGACACTTTATCTCATCTCAAGGAATCCAGGTAGACCCATCCAAAATACAAGTCATTAAGAACCTTCCTACTCCCAAGACTCAAACAGACATAAGAAGCTTTCTAGGACATGCTGGATACTATAGAAGATTTATTAAGAACTTTTCCAAAATAGCTTCTCCTTTGTTTGTTTTACTGATGAAAAATACTGAGTTTAATTGGACTAATCAATGTGAAGAAGCATTCAGGACACTAAAACATCAGGTGTCTACAGCCCCTATCCTTAGAGGACCTGATTGGACACTCCCCTTTCACATATCCTCCGATGCTTCAGACACTGCTATAGGAGCTGTCTTGGGACAGGAAGAAGATCACCTCCCTTATGCTATATATTTCATCAGCAAGAATATGTCCCCTGCTGAACTCAATTATACAGTCACAGTTCATCAGCAAGAATATGTCCCCTGCTGAACTCAATTATACAGTCACAGAAAAGGAATTCTTAGTAGTTATTTATGCAATCAATAAATTTAGACATTACAT
>CBVK0100581241.1:0-11665 GCA_900067695.1 Picea abies
TAATAATAGGCCTTCGAGCCTCATTGTAACACATTTTAGAGGCCAGTAGCTGCCACATCTCTTGTCAGAGATAAGCTACCAACGCCCTAGCTAGTTTATTTCCATTCTGTTTGTAAGCATATTTCAGTCATTTGTTATTAATGAAATGAAGTCTTATTTCCATTGCATGTCTGTGTTTATGTGTATTTCTGTATTTCATTGTGTTCCTACATAAATCTGGATTAAATAATTAATAATTTGGGATCTAAGAAAGTAATTTGCATAATACAAGATTTCATAATATTATAAGATCTATTGTGATGAAGTGTTCCAATAAAATATCCATGGTGGTTTACATATCATATTGGTATCGAAGCAATTTTCTTTGGGGTATTTGTGAAAGTTTGCAGGATCCAATAATTGTATTAAGAATAAAGTTGCAGAACCCTAGCGATGGTGAATGAGTTTGTTCACAACAACCCTCAAGATCCATCATAAGAGATATTTGTGAGGCTGGAAGAGAAGTCAATGATATCTCTCGCAATATGCGCTTCCTCATGACAGCTCTAGCAAACAAGCTCAGACCATCCAGGGAGGTTGGAGGCTCTAATTCAGAGATCATATTAGAGGGGAAACTAGGAGAGAATGAAGACTTGAAAAATGAGTCAAAGAAAGAGCTCAAGAAAGAGAAACCAAGTTCCATTTCCATTACCCCTTCACAGTCTTTATTTAAAATGGAAGTGAAAGTGGATATCAAGCCATATCAAGGTGACATCGATGCATTAAATTTGAATTATTGGTTGCAACAATTAAAGGTCTATTTCAGTGTTCACAATATAGATGAGGAGCATAAGATTTCATTTTTCTAATTGAAATTAGAGGGCCATGCATTAACTTGGTGGGAAAGTCACATGGAGACACCTGGAGGGTGATTCGCTAGTAACTAAGTGGGAGGATTTCAAAAACCTAATTAATCCCCAGTTCTACCCTATTGGGTATGCAAAGGACCGATGGATCTATTGGAATTACTTCAAGAAAAATCAAGGGTAGAGTGTGCAGGACTATACCACCGAATTAAGAAACATGGCTATCATGTTGGGTATCTCTGCCAAGAACCCAGATGTACTCCTCAAGTATCTGAGCGGTATACACAACCATTTGCGAAAGAAATTGATGCTATTCAATCCCAAGATAGTTGACAAGGTTTGTGTGCGAGAAAAATATCTGGAAAATATAGGCCACGAGAAAGGACAACCAAGTGGTTCCAAATAGAAATAGCACCATGACGCTTCCAAGGAAGGAAAGAAGAAGTGGAAAGGGAAAGGAAAGAAGATGAAAACCATTGCACATTAGTGCAAGGATCCAAGTAACCACTATAACCATTGCAATATTGATGGTTACACTGAAGAGAGAAGCTTAGATGTGAATGAGAAGATTGTGTAGTGTATCTAGGGGGGTAATATGGGGTACTTAGGGAGGTACCCAAGGGGAATAATAATAGATAGGTTGTTATGTATTGAGGCCACTTTTAGTAAATAAGGCCCATCTAATAGTGTGAACACTATAAATGTGAGAAGGCTTACTAGAAGGTTCCACCTACTAGAATGTTCCATCTCTAGAATGTTTTAAATAAGGAAGTATAAGCAATGTAATGAAGCATGGAAGAATTGTTAAATGCTTGAGATACAGAAATATAATCACATACAAGAAATCCAAGAACAATATAGAAGAAATCCACACTTTATTACTATCAAAACCCTTAAGGTAGGGCAACACCTTACAATTGATCCTTTTATGGAAGGAATCCACTCCTGTTCACTTGCGTCTTCAAGGGGGGAAACCTCCTATTGAGATAAGATCCAAATACAACACTCTTCAACCATGTTTCGTTACATTTCTTATACTTCCTTATATAATACTATCTACCTCCTAAAACAATTCTAGAGAAGGAACATCCTAGTAGGTGGAACCTTCCAGTAAGCCTTCTCACATTTATTGTGTTCACACTATTGCATGGGCATTATTTACTAGAAATTTCCTCCATACATAATAATACATAACCACATATCTATTATTACTCCCATTTGGTACCTCCCTAGGTACCCTATATTACCCCCCTAGGTACACTACATTCCACCCCCTTAGAAAAGGGTTTTCCTCGATGCTTGTTGTGAGGAAGTAAAACCATATACCAAGGTCCCATGGATTAGTGTGGACCATAATGTTGAAGTAGGCTAGAGAACCAAGGTCCCATGTACAAATTCTAGCCACCACGTTGAAGTAATACATGCTCCACCTTAAACTTGGGTCCCATGTATGAGTGTTGAAGATGACACCCAATTGATGACTCATGAGATCCATGAATGAAAAATTAATATGCTCCAAATACCCACCAATGTCATGGTGATCCAAACAAATAAAATATTCAAAAATACCATACACATAGCTATAAAGGGTCGAGGATGAATTTGGAAGGAACAATACCACTATAGAATATGCAAGCTGAACACTTGTAGTTATAATTCGCCCCTGATTTCCTAATTTCATGTTCTCTACATAAGGTGGAGTAGAGTCATATATAGAAGATGAAAGTGGTTGTCATCCCAAAAATGAAAATATCCATATACCAATCAACATAATCATTCTCTAAATCACACTAGACATATCTTTCCTGATTATATTCTTCCTTAATGCAAGGGTATGTGGTCACAATAATATGGGTCTCATGATATTTAGCTATGGTCTCTTGAATAGGAGAGATTTTTTCATGCCCATGAGGGTTTGAGAAAGAAAATTTTCAGAGGTTGTAGTGCACATCATATCCATTGGAAACACCACGTTTAATATACCAATTGAAACCCATGGAAATACTCTATCCAAAGGCACTAATCTTGGGGCAATATGAGCACATGTCAAAATTTATGAGCTTTACAGTCTCACGGCCATCACGAAAAAACCCTAAAAATTGTTGATTTTAAATCAATAATATCTTGACCTCCCAGACTCCAACTGAGAAAAATTGTTTTTTTTCAAATCAACTATATTTCCAAGAAGAACTTGAATCTACAATTGGTTTTGGAAAATTCTGCCCTAGATGCTATAGAAATTGATTAAAGTGTCGTGGCTGTCTTTTTTTGGTTCCTCTGAAAACATGTGAAATGAAAAAAAAATGCCCCTTTTTTGGCCTGAGAATTCTCCCACTTGATTCTCAATAAAGAGCTCTGATACCAGTTGTTAAATGCATGAGATCTGGAAATATAATCACATATAATAAATCCAAGAACAATATAGAAGAAATACACACTTAATTATTATCAAAACCCTTAAGGTAGGGAAACACCTTACAATTGATCCTTTTATGGAAGGAATCCACTCATGTTCACTTACCTCTTCGATGGGGCAACCTTCTATTGAGTTAATCTCCAAATACAATACTCTTCAATCATTCTTCATTACATTGCGTATACTTCCTTATATAATATTATCTACCTCCTAAGAACATTCCAGAGAAGGAACATTCTAGTAGGTGGAAACTTCTAGTAAGCCTTCTCACATTTATTGTGTTCACACTATTACATAGGACTTATTTACTAAAAATGGCCTCCATACATAACAATACATAACCACATACCTATAATTATTTTCATTGAGCACCTCCCTAGGTACCCCATATTATCCCCCTAGATACACTACAGGAAAGTCCCCCTAGATACACTACATGAAGAGTATTGTATTTGGATATTGGATCAGTAGGAGATTTCCACCTCAAAGAGGCAAGTGAACACGAGTGGATTCCTTCCATAAAAGAATCAAATATAAGGTATTTCCCTACCTTAAAGGTTTTATATTAATAGAGTGTGGATTTATTCTATATTGTTTTTGGATTTATTGTGTGAGATTTTATTTCTAGATCTGAGGCACTTAACATTTGGTATCAGATCACATAAAAAATTACCTACACTTAATGAATAAGGAGGTGAATCTGATTATTCTTCATCACAAGGAAGAGAAGGAGATGAAAAAACTCTTCCATATCAAGATCTAGGTAAAAAATACCAAGGTAGATGCTCTATTCAATTCTGATTAATAGATCAATCTCATAGTAGTTGATCTAGTCAACAAGCTTGGGTTGGAGGTTCTTAGTCATCCATGCCCAAACCCATTGGGGGTGGATGAACAAGGATGCATAAATAAAGGTCACATAATAGTGCAAGATCAAATTTGTTGTATGTGTAGATTTTATTGATGAAATGGACTTGGATGTAGTACCCCTTGACATGGGTGGTGTAGTGTTTGGAAGCCCCTACATGTATATGAGGGATGCAATATTCATACTGAGAGAAAACCAATACCATCTGATCAAGGATGGGAATTCCTACATCATCAATGCACACAAAGGTAAATCTAAGATCACACTAGTAAGTGCCACCCAATCCAAAAGGTTGATTAGTTCCAGTAAGAAATATGTGTTGTTTTTCTTAAGAGAGAATCAAACAGGTGATGAATTGGTAAGGGTAAATACATCCTTGGAGATATGTACTAAGGAGAAAAAACAACAATTTGAGGAGTTGATATAGACATACATAGGAGTGTTCCATGAGCCTTAAGGGCTACCACTTAAAGAGGGAAGTGGAGCATGAGAGACAATTGTTGCCTAACTCCCCATTACCAAATATTGGGATGTATACATAGTCTCTTTTGGAAGTAGATGAAGTGAAGAAGCAATTGCACAACTACTAGAAAAGGGAGTGATTCAACCAAGCACCTCACCTTTTGGGTCACCAATCATCATCGTACCCAATAAGAATAGGATTTTGGAAGATGTGTATTGACTACAAAGATTTGAAAATATTACACTCAAGAATCAATATCCTTTGCCCATGATTGATGATTTGTTAGACCATTGAAACATGCCATGTACTTCACCAAGTTGGATCTCAAATCAGGATATCACTAAGTATGTGTCAAAGAAGGAGACACCCCAAATATTTCCTTCAAGAAAAGGAAAGGTTTGTATGAATGATTGGTCATGCCACTTGGCTTATGCAATGCACTAGAGGCATTTATGAGACTAATGAATGATGTATAATGCCCATATTTAAATTCATTTTTTATAGTGTATTTGGATGATATATTAGTTTATAGCTCTACCTTGGAGCATCACATCTCACATCTCATGCAGGTGTTAGAGACTTTGAAAAAGAACCAATTGTTGGCTACCCTCAAGAAATGTGAGTTTGTTACACAGTTATTGGTGTATTTGGGGTATGTGATTGGTGGAGGGGAGATCAAGATATATCCCACAAATATGGAGGCCATCATTAAATGTCCATTTCCTACTAATGTCATTGAAGGTAGGAGCTTTGTTGGGGTAACATAGTACCTACGAAATTTCATAGGTACTATGAAATTTCAGTGGTAGCTACACCACTCCATCCCATAATAACGAGCGGTAAGAGTTTTCAATGGGGAAATAATCAACATAAAGATTTTGACGAGATGAAATGAAGGATTAGTCAAGCACCAGTTTTCTCATTTCTATATTTGCATAAGCCTTTAAAAGTGGAGACAGATGCAAGTGGGTATGTTATGGGAGAAGTTTTGATGCAAGGAGGTAAGCGGGTATGTTATCATTTTGAAATGTTTCATAAGGGAGTCTTAAAGTACCCTACCTATGATAAGGAAATCTATGCCCTGGTTCAAGCTATTAAGAAGTGGAATCACTATCTAATGGGGATGGAAAAAATTATCCACACAAATCACCAGTCATTGTAGTATTTGCAGGCCTAGAGTAAGCTTCAAAAGACCATCCATTACAAGTGGAAGGGGTTTTTGCATCAATTTCATCTAGTCAACAAGTATAAGGAGGGAAACACTAATTAGTTGGAATGCATGCTTTCAAGGCCACACACATACAATATTACAACTTTGGGACTCTTATGCACATGAATCCTTTTACTGATGATGCATATAAAGAGGCATACACATAATATGAGGACTTCAAGGAGGTATTTCAACAATTACAAGGTCAAATTCATGTAGAATAATGTGGCAATAGGGTTCACTATCATTTCCAAAATAGGTTACTCTACAAGATAGACAAGCTCTGTGTTTCTAAAGGTGAAAGTTTGCATCTTATCAGACAGGCTCACACCTCCAAAGTTGTAGGAAATTTTGGTGTTGGGAAAACCGTTGCTAACTTAAAAGGGTAGGTGTATTGAACCAAAATGCAAGAAGATGGAGCTTGCTATATTAGAGGATGCATTCTTTGTTGTACCAACAACCTAGTAATAGGAAGAAAGGTCTATGTTATCCCTTACCTGCACCCACTAGACCTTGGGAAAGAATTTACATGGATTTTTTGGGTGGGTTTCCAACAACCAGGAAGGGACACAAGTTTTTGGTAGTTGATAGGTTTAAAAATATGGTCATTCTCATGCCTTGTAAAAAAACGATCAGAGGAAAAGAAGTAGAAAACATGTTCTTTGAATAGGTCTGGGTGCACTTTGGGATACAAAGGAGCATCATCTCAAATAGGGATACCGGATTTATTGGTGCCTTTTGAACTACACTTTTGGATAATATGGACACAAAGTTGAAGAGATGTACATCATTCCATCCACAAACATATGGACAGACAAAATTAATCAATAGGACGTTGATACATATTTTAATGGGTTACAATCAGAAGCATCCAAAGACCAGGGATGGAAATCTAATCTACATTCAACACTCTTATAACAGAGAAGTCCATACTTTTACTAGTAAGTCCCCATTTGAAACTTGCTTTGGATATTTTCCACCTTCACCTTTGGATGTTGTTTACGGACAACAAGGATAAGTGAGGGAAGACACAATGAGAGAAGCATTGAAAGTAGATACTTTTGTTGAAAATATTAGGTAGATCCATTTGCAAGTACAAGAGATGTTGAATATGTCACATGAAATGTACATGTCACAACATGATCAACACAGAACAAAAAATTCATTCAAGGTGGGAGATAGAGTTAATAGTGAATGTGGAGAATTTGAAACTATATGAGCCTTCCATGTTGGATTAGGAGGAGGAGGAAGTCCTACCTACCATAGAATACTTAGCACCAAATGCTCATGAGAATTTGGAAGAGGAAATAGTTTTGTAGAGGAAGTCCAAAAATACAAGACAAGGGCAACATGACCTTTGGCATTTTGGGTTGAAAGGACAACTTTTAGGAAAAACAAAATGGTACTCCAGGGAGAATGTAGTGGAGAAATTTATTCACCTCATTTAGTAAATATTTTGGGGACCAAAATCCTCCTTAAATGGGAAAATATGATCTAGATCGGATCATCATGTAATTTTTCATCTATATTGGTACTTTATAGGTGGAAAAAATTGGAGGAATCAACTTACATGACCATTTTAGTGGTAGGTCCTAGTTTGGAAAATTGGGGTCCAGAACATTCTAGATCCATTTGAGGAATTAAAATATTTTTTGGGGTTACAATGTCTATAACTCATTCACACACCCTCAACGTTGATCTACATACCGATACCTTTCCAACAGTGCAAAAATTGCCTCAATTTGAGCTTGTATGCAAACATTATGCCTCATGCAAGTTGACCTACCTTGTTGACCACCATAGTATGAGAGGATTCCATGTCATCCCCTAACACATATGGGGCTAGCCACATGTGGAAATTCAATAATACTCTAGAAAGTCCAAAATTTGATCACTAATTGAGGGTTGAGGAAGTAAAAAACCTAACCCTAGACGACTATAAGGATATGTTAAATATTGGGCCACTATGAGGAGAAATGATTCCATTCTTTAGTATTTTATTTGTTCCATAGTTGAGCAAAGAATATATGAGTGATATTTTGAGAGCATAATAGAGGAGGAGAGATTTTGTAGCAGTTATATAGGCCACAATGTCAAAGGCAACTCCATAGTGAGTGCCTCTTTCTTTGTATTTGCATTTGAAGAAACGAGAGCAGATCATCGGCCTCACCTTCTAGGTGGGTTTTCTTCCATATTGGGTTCCCCAAGATATATCTTGTGCTTATTTGTGTGGATGGTGTTTTCTTTTTCTCATCTCTTTCATTTTCATATTCCATTTATTTTCATAATTTCAAGCAATAATCTAATAATAAAAAATCTGGGATCTAAGAAAGTAATTGGCATAACCTAAGATTTTAAAATATTATAAGATCTATTGTGATGAACTATTCCAGTGGAATATCCATGGAATTTTAAAGATCATAATCCCTAATCAATCCCTTATCCTCAGCCTTCAAACATAAATCTTTTTCCTCAAGCCCTAAACCTCAACCTAAACCCTTATCTCTTAATTCCAAGTCCTCAACTTATAATTCTTACCCCAAGACCTTTTTAACATATAATGCTAAATCTCAAGACTTAATATTCAATCCATATTACTAAACCCCTATATCCTAAATATTTAAAATTGATCCCTAATCTTTAAGTTTCTCTTAACATTTATCCTTGAGAGTGAACCTTAACATTTAACCTAAATCCATAAACCTTAAATCCTTTCCCAAAATCCTTAAGCCATTAACCTTAAGCCATAATCCTTAACCATAAAAATCTCTTAACAATAAACCTTGAACCATGATATCATTAATGTTGCTATCCTCAACCCCTAGAATATGAAACCTAAAACCTAGTTTTAATCCTTAACCTATAATGTAAAACTCATACATTTAAATAATTAACCATTAACCCTTAAATATAACCTTAACCCTTCAACCCTTAAACACCCTTAACCCTCAAAACCCAAAAGCCTTAATGTTAAATTTAACCCTTAATGACCCCCGATTCGGGTGCATAACCAAGCCCACGTGCCTTTCTCGGTTCTCAATCAGACGACACCTAGACCTCAAACGTCATCTCATCATGTTGATCACCTTTAGAAATAATGGGACCATAAATAGTCCATCTCTTGTGCCAAATCAGGCAAGAATGGACAACAAAGACTGTACATATGATAATAAGTGCAGTGATAATGACATGGGTGA
This sequence comes from Picea abies, assembly GCA_900067695.1. Taxonomy (NCBI): domain Eukaryota; kingdom Viridiplantae; phylum Streptophyta; class Pinopsida; order Pinales; family Pinaceae; genus Picea; species Picea abies. The sequence goes on from CBVK0100581241.1 coordinate 9,000, forward strand.
GGGATATTGTAGGTTTAACTTCAACTCCTGTCATACTAGAAACTAGACACGCATCACCATGGGAGAGTCGCATCAGTTCAACCCCATCGATGGAGGTAGGTACTCACATTTACTCGGGTGTTATGAGACTTGTACACATCATGGTGGCCAATGCGTAAGCCTAATTATTAAGGATCCCCTATTCACTCTTCTCCCGAAGCAAGTTATCATGCAGATAAGGGAAGAAGACAAAGTTGGTTTTCGAAGCTCTTCGATAAAAGGTGCCCTCCTCTGGTGTAGAAACCCCTTTAGTTTTCAAGGAAATCAACATCCAACATTCAATAGAGCCAATATGCAATGAAATGAGTTCAGAGCTCATGCCTGTCATGCCCAACCAAGCTTCCCTCTCCCGAGATCGCATCAGGATGTAGTCCAAGCTGCAAAATCCTTTCAGACTCAAACTCCTAAGGCTACTTGCAAGGTAGTGGATACTATGGAGGAAGAAGTCCATCACATCAGGAAACAAACTCCAAATGGTGAAGTTCATATTGAGATGATAGTGTGGATCCCTAACATGGGTTATACATGGGATAGAGACACCAAGTACTATCGCACAAGTTCATATTGAGATGATAGTGTGGATCCCTAACATGGGTTATACATGGGATAGAGACACCAAGTACTATCACACAATAGATTTGTATTGGCATATAAAATCTTTGTTGGGGAAGGCTCTTACAGAAAATAAGTTGTCTTCAATAACATCCTCATGCAAAACAAATATCTCCAACTATCGGTTAAATATTTGCATAAGAAGGTCACCATCATGGCTACAAGCTCTGGAATCCTCTTTGAAGACTCTAGCAACGACACTCCTTAGGTTCACAGGGAAAGAGATCCTACTCCCATTGACAACTTTCCTTAACTTCTCCTTTTCTTTGAAGTTGTATGGATAATTTTTGTAATAGTCTTATAAACCTTAAGTTTTTTGTATACTCATTGTAACCATTCCATGGCAATCAATACTGAAAAAACTTACATGTATCATAGTGCTAATTTTCCTTTTGATTATATTAGAGTTAGAAAAATCTCATTTCATCAAAATGGCTGCAAGTTTGGCCTTCTAGCAAGCCGACGTGCAACCTATCAAGTGTAAATATACTCAGTTATTTTTGTCCATATTATATAATATAGTCTGATAGCTTAAAAAAAATTTAACCCTTAATAAAAAGATTTCAATATTAAATATGTGTGTCATTTGGGGCAAGTCTTGAGTCAAGGTGCTTTCATTTGATCCTCAACTCCTCCGTCTAGGTAAAATCCTAGCGAAGCCAAGGGGGTAGTCCTTTCTAAAAGAATCTAAAGCTTAAACTAAATCTAAGCACAATTATTGTTATAGGAGTTTATTGAAAACAAGAACAAGATACAAATAGATCTAAACTAACAACATATATGACACATCAAAGAAAATTGCTTATGATGGAAAAGTAAAGCATTACATACATCTTGCAACCATATATATATATATATATATATATATATAGACTTTACCAGTCAAATTGTTGAATAGGTGGGGTCCCTTGTTCCACAAACAAGGGCGTCTCATACACCAATTTGGTGTTTGACTTGGTCGTGATCTTAAAATTATATTATTATCATTATATATAATTTAAAGTATTTAATATATATTTTATATTATTATTATTGATGATGATGATGATTAACGTCCACTAAGACCGAATTGGTCTATCATACCTTAAGAGGGTAAGTGATTACTTTTGTTTATGTACTCGAAAAGCATATCACAAGTAATCACTCACCCTCTTAAGGTCCGATAAACCAATTTAGTCTTAGTAGACGTTAATCATCATCATCATCATTAGATAATTAAAGTGATAATTTTATTATTATTATTATTATTATTATTATTATATATAAAAATTTATCATAACCTAGTTATTTATTAAATGATAATTGATATTATAAAAAATGATTTTAATTTAAATAATATAAAAAATATAAAATCGTATATTTCTAATAACAACTTATACTTTAAAATAAAAAATCAAATCATATATTTTATATGAGAATTATGTTTAATTTTCAATATTTAATCATAGTTTCGAAAAATTTACAATCTAAATTCCATCACATCTTATAAAATAATGTTTAAAATACACTGTAAAAGGACATTGAAATAGTAACATTTTTGTTTAAATAACATTTTTTTCCTTTAGGTGCAAATTTTAGGAAAGGGGGTGGTATTGGACCTTCAACCTCCAGTCTTTGTTTTAGAGATTGTTATCCCCCACTTTCAGGGATAACTAGGAGATTATGTCTAGAGGCCCACAGGTCCTAGACATGGAGTACCGAGATCCAGATCGAATTGAGCATGGCCCTGGAGGGCCCATCTTTTCTCCCTTTCAATGCCTTCACCTTGTCAACAACAACAACAACATCCATCACCTTCGGCTTGGTCCTGCATCAGAGATGGTTCTTGCTCCATGAGGTAATGAGTCTGGGTATCATGGTATGTGTAACTCTGATCCTCAAAACCTTTGAATATGTGCATTTGATTCCTTTGTTTCTAACGGATGCTTGGGTCTTAGGCTTGTCCACTTGATCATGTATGGGGGGAATGACATGATGCCCTAACAAGCCTATGTCCATAGGTTTTGAGTTGCCAC
>CBVK0100581242.1:0-11665 GCA_900067695.1 Picea abies
ACGCTCTTCCGATCTCACCTCTTTCCGGTTGCAGAATCTAGAAGGATAGCCTGACACCTATCCGGTGAATGGCCAAGCCCTGAAAATATATTTCGCTTGATGACAACTCTTCTTATACTATGTACATATTTTTCTTTTGTTTTCTTTTTCTTTGTTGTTTTGGCTTTGATTTCTCCTTTGCGCTTATCCATTTTTGTTTTTTGGAAATACACATACCTGCATGCTGAGCTATTCGGACAAAGAAAACAGAAAATTCCTTCACTTAAATGACTGCTAAAAAATTGTATAAACATCAATTATATACTTCTGAAATTTACATCTGTGTTCGAAAAAAGTTTGTTGTTTGAAAGAAGTTAACTGATTTCGATCTCTGAGTAAAGCCTGTCATGATCATCTATTATCTTTTTACGTTGTCCCTTTTCCTTAAGGGAATGACTCAGAAGATGTCTGCCTGCCTTAGAAAGTTGGTTCTGTAAATAAACCATCTCTGGATCTTAATAAAGGACAGTTCTAAAAAATTCTGATGAGGTCTGTAAAAAAAATTATGTCAAAATATCATAATTTTCAGCGTCACCCCACTCGACTATATGTCTTTAAAAAAAAAAAAAATCATTAAAAGATTTGTGGGAAGTGCTTGTAAACCTATAGGGATGCTGAAAAGGTCTGCTGGCAGCGGGTAAATGCATGCATGATGCCAAGACAACTTCATCGGGGTACTGAACAGGGCCGCTGGCAGCGAAGCAATGTCAGGTTTATGAAAATTTACAAATATGAAACCTCTGACCTTAAAATGTCCTTTATTCTGACCCGGAACTTCTTGGTAGGATACGGATATCAGAGTGGGTTAAATGGAAACCCTGTTGAGGCTATGGACACCTGCTAACAGCAGTGGCTCTGTCAAGAGTAATGGAGATTTTATCTTTAATATTGTGGCTCGCTTGTCTTAAGACTATTATCAGTTTTCATCCTTTGAACACTGTTGGAATATTTGGTTAATGATGATGTTTACACGATTTTCTAGTTGTTGTTTTTGAGTAAGAATTTTTCTTGTTATCCTAATCTGAATTTGTTCTTTTAGTAGAGAGAATTGCTTCTACCAGTGTGTCACCATTTTTGGCAGCGAATTCGCATTTGTATACTGTCCTTATAAGCTGCCTACACCATTGTTTTGCAACCCTTGATTTTCATCGCATTATTTGCAATAAAACGACACTATTATTCTGTGCATTCACTCACTTACCTTGGTTCTCATTTTCACGACTGCAAGCGTGAAAACTTGGTTTTCGAAGTCACATTAAAATCGTCACTGGATTCCTTTGGTTACTCTTGTCTATGTCTTCCTTGCGTTTCCAATTTGATTATAGTCGCACAATTGGCAAGACTCCAAGATCTTTACTCATTTGGTATTTTTTAATTGTTAATATGACTTCGTTTTTACAAGACTGTGATGATATTCTTATGATCAAGTTTGTGATGCATTGGTGGTTTGATTTCTATGTTCTTTCATCGATTTCTTTTACACATTGGTTTCATGAAAATCATTAACATTATGGATTAGACCCTTGGCACAATCATACCACCCAATGCATATTTGATATGATCGAACCCTTAATGGTGTTGATTTCTAATTATTGTTTTGATTTTAAAAACTGTGCAAACGCTATGCTTATATGATTTTTGGGTTGACTTACCATAAGTTTCATTAATTATTGAATGGAATGGTTTTTAATATATGCATAGTGGTTTGAATGTTTTATGCGCCGTCGGTTGTACTGTGGGAAATGACTATTTTACATGGGCCGAAATATTTCCACCACCTTCGCACATTCTGTCACTAATGCTTTCCCCCTATCCCGGGTCACCTTTGGTGTTTTTGGGTAAGCCTGTGAGCGTTCTTCCCCTGCGTATACTCTGTTCAAACCCTAGCCCATGCACCCTACTCACCATGTGCTCCTGTCTAGGGCACCGGTGGTGCACATAGAGCTGAATGGTAGCCAAGCTTTGTTGCTATTCGATAATTCCCGTAAGGATTTAGAAAACAGAGGTTGGCTGGTGTTTATACAAAGGTTGGAGGGTTTTAACCTTTCAGTTGCCCAACAATTCACCCTCACCTTTGACGAGTGCAGAGCTAAAGTCGGTGACATTCAGCTCGAGCTGAATGAAGAATTCATAAGATCTACTACAGGATTGTTGGCTACAGGCCAAAGGTGGTTTAAAAGTTCCAAAGTTGATGAGGTGTCGTGGCCATTACTATTCGTATCAAGAAAGGTTGTTTCCTGTGATAAAGGTATGCCTATTTCTACCCTCAAACCAAGGTGGCACGATCTTTTGATAATGGTTAAATAGTTTGTGACCTATGAAGGTCGGTATGGCTTGGTATTTTTGTATCACCTCTAGTTATTGATTAATTTCATGGGGTACCCTTTCAATATGTTGCATTACTTCTTGCATAGTCTTTACAATATGTCTAAGAGATTCAAGCGCAAGAAGGCTGATAGCAGCCTTTTTCATCACGGCTTAATTAGACTCATTATCGTCCATCATTTGAGCCTTCATGGCAATAATTGGCAAGTCTTTCTATCTAGAAATGGCTTTGCTAATCTGGAGTCTGCTCAAATCGATAAGGTTGTGGTTAGTGAGACTTTGGTTGGACCAGCCTTGCCACTTCATATTCTTCTACCCCCTGTCAAACCCTCAGTTTTCCCTGACTTGGACCTACCTGATGCCTTGGTTAACCCGTGTGCTAAGGATGATATTAAGGCTGTCAAGAAGCCTATGAGTAACAAAGTTAAGGGTAATCCTACTGTCAACAGTAAAGGGAAGAAAAATGCTCGATTGATATTGAGACTTGCTCGGAACAAACCTAAACAGGACATCGACCAAAAGCCCATAGTGCTGAGCGAGGACTCGGACTCCGATATCGAGCATTTCCTAGCTGAAGAGTACCCCTATTCTCATGGCCTGTGCTCTAAGAAACCCTATGATTATGTATCTGATTTACCCCCTTGCCTCAAAAACAACCCTAACTACCCGGGAATCAAGTTGCATAATGAAACCCCTGGTGATTTAAACAAACCCTTGCCTGTGATATCAAACCCTGAGAAAACATCATGTACCCAATGTAATGTGTGGATAGAGCGTTATTATGCCGATGTTCCCCTGTTACAATCAAATATCAAATCATTAGAGGAGCAAGTTACAGTGCTATCAAAAGAAAGAGGCAGGCTTCAGGCTAATGAGAAGAAATAAAAAACCACCGGTTTGATTGTCTTCAGGAATGTCGAAGCCGCATCAACCTTCGTCAATTCCAAATTATCGTGACCGAGTTGTTTTCTGATTGTCCAGGTATGAATTTCAATATGAATTTTTCTTTGTAAGTTTGCTTGAATTAATATAACGGATCTGGTTTTGCATTCAAATTAGCTATGTTCATTTTAATACATTTGAAATGATTCTGTTATAGTTTGATCATCAAAAACGGTTATGTTGTGGATCTTGTACAATAGATTCATTTTACTAAACTCAAATGTAGCTATGATTTGGTTATGCGATTTTGTCGTGCCCAGCTTAGTATAAGAAACTGATTGGTTTTTTATTCGGTTTGGATTGTTTTTTAATCAATTCTGTTCATTTGATTTAGGATAGTCGATTTGGTTTGATTTTGATTAGTTTCGTTTGTTCCTAATAGATTCAAAACAACCATATTGACTTCGATTTACCAGGAACAACTCTGTTTTGTATTGAATCAATATTCTAGTTTGGATTTTGATTACATTCGACCTATGCAAAAGATCTGTTCACTAAAATCATGGAGCTATGTTGATTCATAATGATTGTGTCGACTCCAAACTATTACGATTCGTTCCTATTTGATTTGATTTGCAAATGATTGTTGTGTTCCACGATTAGCATGATCATTTGTATATGTTTGACATAGTTCTATTAATTTGAAAAATGATCCTGTGGATTTCATTTGGATTCGACAATGATTTTGTTAATGGCTGAAGTGACATAAACTATTGTATGCATATTTTGTTTAACCGGTTACAGTTTGTGTCGATTGGAATTGGTTCATGAAAATGATTTCATTACTGTCAAATTATCTAATGCGATTCTGTTTACCCCAAAATGGTGATAACAAATTGAACATAGTGCATGTATCTATGTTACCATTCAGTTGACCACGATATTGTTTGTTTCAATTTGCATACAAGTTTTGATTTGAATGATTTGTTTGGTTTCTAATTAGCAATCAAATGTTTGTTTAATAACTTGAATATGATTCTTTAGGTTTTGGATTGATTTTAAAACGATTATGTGCTCAATTTAGACCAGCTACAGAATCGCAAGATTCTGTAGCTAGTCTTAAAAATTAGATTTTTGTCAATTTTATCAATAAAATATCCTCTAATCTTGTCTATTCTTATCCTCTTTCAGGTGCATACGAATTACAATGATCAATTGGGCATGTTGTAGCAGTTTAGGAGATATTTTTGTGATGTAGTTTTTATTTTAAGTTGTTAGCCTGAGTCAGAAATAGAAACTGGGATATTATCCCCAGATTTTTTGTAAACTGTTTTGATAATTCCCACAGGGATGTTTTACCCTGTGGGAGGTCTTTAAATACTTGTTATATTTTGTAATGAGGAGCATCATCATCACTATGGAGAGAACCAAACTATGGATTTATGATTCGTACTGAGATGAAAGTTGATGTCTTGTAACATCTTTCGCTTTCAATATATCAAACTTTTGTTTCAAGTTTTCTACATATCAGTTTGCAATTAATTATCGACTACTTTAGCTATCATAATTCATTGCATGTTGATGTGATTTGATTTATATGTTGTCCATATTTGATCTCTCTTATTTAAAAAATATAACAATCACTTTATTTCAATTTAATGAATAGAGGTTTGTCTTTTTCATTAATTGAATTCTTTTGTACAAATTGTTGCACACAGATTTATCTAATTGTGATGGTTTGTAAATCATAAAATTGTTGTTATATTTTATGTCTTGTTTGTCCTGTCGTTTATATTTGAAGATCACAACTGCTTCTTGTTTACGAGAAGCTCGTGGATAATCCGGTGCGGGTTTCCTCCCTCCGAACAGCTAAAATCGACTATTGGATACAGGACAAACCTGAAGCGTTACTTCGGGTCAGTTTGTTATTTATTATTTGATAGTTAATTTTTTTAGTATAATATAAGTAGTTAGATAGATCTATGTATAGTTCATATTTGTAGTTAGAGTTATTATTTTAGTTGCTTAGCTTAGATAGTTTTTTGTTTTTTTTTTAGTTTATTTCCTTCTCATAAAATTATAAAATCAAAAAACAATGGTTTCGTTGTCTTAGGACAAATTACAAATGAGTTTTGCAGGTTTTAATTGAAATTTGTAATTTGTAAATATTGTATATTTGTAATTGAAGATGATTCTATTTATAAATAAGCATTTACTTTTATAGAATTATAGTTGTATGATTTAGGTAATAGATTGTATATATGTAGTTTAGATTTGTTTATTAGTTTGTTTTAGTTATTGTTTTTTTTATTTAGATTAGTTTATTAGTATAGTTTTCATTTGTTTTTCTAGGACTTAGATCGGCCAACGGAGCCGCTAAACCCATCAGGGTGGGTTATCCCAAACGGCTTGGGTTATTTAGACAACCCCGGACCAGATCCAATCTTCCAGTTGGTGAGCATTCAATTTCGCCCATAAACAAGTCTGAAATTAATCTCCCTGAGTTCTTAAAGCAAGGCCCTTTGCTCTTTCTTCCTCTTTTTAAGACCTTGAATCCTTTCTTTCTAGCAAGCATTCCATTGTTCTATCTGCGCCTTCTCCTTCTTTAATTGTTTTATTGTTTTCTAAAATTCCCTTATCTTTTCCTTATCCATTCTAATCTTAACTCTGAATCCTGAGCATTCTTAAGAAGGTGCAGTTTCATTCAGGTTTAAGGAAACACTAGGTTCATTGGCTTTAACCTGGTACTTTGAGACTAATTCTGAGCTATATTCTTCCTCGGAACTTGATGAATCTAAAGCTTCAAGTACATTTGGTAAGTGATCTCAGTCTTCCAAGTAATCATGTTTTTCTTCAGGGAATTCACTGATGCCTTTAGCCATCTCTTTATCTTTTGCTAATCTAGTTGAGGCTCTTGTTATAGGGCTTGTAGGTGGTGTAAGTATTATTTTTCCTTTGATAACAAATTTCTTGGGCAATGGGGTCCTTTTTTCCCTTTTCCTTGTACTTGCTTCATCATTCTCAGAATCATTTTCTATGATTATGGTGTTTTCTTCTTTGATTTATGGATTGAACATTGTCTTTGACTTCAGCCTATACTTGTTGGTAACCCTAGTCGAATTTCTTCGAGGTTTCTGTGATACACACACACCTTTAACCTTTTTCCCTTTGGTTGCAGCACTTCTTTTGTTGGTTGATGGCATTTCAATATTGACTATAGTTTGAGTAGCAATATCATTATCTGAATATGTTTCCCCTTTAGCATCTTCCTCAGGAAACATTTCAATTTCAGGCTCCCATCTAGGTCTTTTATTTCTGCTCCTCCTAGTCACCTTGATATCAGAAGACTCGTCTTTCACAAATTTTTCATCAGACATATCTCGGCTCTAAGTGATGGACTTCCTCCCTCTGCCTTTCTTCTGCTTATTGGATTGAGTGATAGGGTTTAAGGATTGCGTGAGCTAGCTCCAAGGCTTCTGTAATTCCTTCAAAGTAGACATGACTAGGGTTTTAATCAAAACTTGATGGAAAAGACTGCTTTTAGCATTGGTAGAAAGTGACTGCACTTTCTTGGACATCTTTGTCAAGATTTTAAGCAGAAAATAAGGGAGATTTAAAGTGTAATCACCATTTAAGTGCATTAGTATTCTGATATGGTAGATATAGACCAATGAAAACTTTCCTTTGCAGGTGATGTACCTATGAATCACGACCAGCGCAGTGTGCCATTCGAGTCAAACCCAGCTGCGAGGTATTCCCCTTCTCCAATCTGGATTCTACTTATCTGGAAGGAGGAATTGATTTACAAATTTAGTAACCATGTACTCCTTCTTCCACCATATTTCCCCTCCAACCATGAGCCTACAAGCCTTTGCGATAGTTTTCTCTGTCACTAGTATCAACATCTTACCAATTTCGACCTCGTGACCATCGAAATTCAAAGCGAACTCCATGGAAACTTTCTCATCGTAACCCTGAAAAGTGGTGAGAAACTCAAACCACCCAGTGTCTCTGAACCTTTGAGCCATCTAAGGATAGGCTTCAAGAAGTTCGGCACCTTCTAGTTCTATTCTGGCAACCTATCTGGTCCTTTTTGGCGCCATCAAACAAAATTCTACAACTGTCGTCCTTGGGTTCCAAATTCAGCACCTGCAATTATTAATGTATACCATTGCTTTGAATGGATACCTGCATTCCTCACTGCAAGATTGAAATAAGCCAACTCAAACAGGTAACATATAATGATCATCAAGCAACGGGTAATTTGAAATGAGTCCTGCACGCGTACACAGCAATTAGATTCTGAAACCGTCGAATTTGGAAATAATTGCCAAGATTTTGTGGATGCATGTGAATTCTCAATCCATGATTCATGTCATCAAAACAAAATCAGGATGGCAGGCACAGATCATGGCATGATTATTTGGTGCTACGGGAATAGGCTTATTCCCGTAGCGCGTTAAACAACTTAGCAAAACTTGAAAATTGAAATTCAAACGGCATATAAGGAGACACCTCGATTTTAAACAATGTGTTTTCCAAACCACAAAATACCAAAATCGAAAAATTGAAATCGATTGAAAACAAAAAATGAAGAATGGGTAAAGAAGGTTTAGGACAAGGGTTTCTCACTAAACCAAGACAAAATTAGAGACTGACATTGGCTCCTTCTAGGGATGGATTTTTGATACTAAAATCCAAGAACTACAGACCATTGCCTTTCCTTTATCTCTGATTCATTGATTCCCCTGCGAGTGTTAGTCTTTTATTCTCAGCATAACTATAAAAACAAGTCCATTGGGTATATGGAGTTTTTATTGAAAAGAAAACCTATTTTACTAACTCTAACTTGATGAGCCTTTAGATGAAATAGTGCTTCAAGAACCTCCCATTCACTGGGCCCACAAAAATTTCAGTGTTGTCTAAATTATGTAGGAGAAAAGTGTTATTGTTCATTACCTTGGCTATCCTGAAAGGACCATACCATAGATTATCAAACTTTCCATGATTTTCTTTATCCTCTCTCCTAGTGTCCCATATCAACACCGAATCCCCTTCATTGAAAACATATTTCTTATTTCCTTTATCGAATGTAGCCTTGATTTTGTTCTAATGAGTAGCAGCATTCTGGTTAACCTACTCTCTAACCTGTTGAACTTCAATCGGCTGAAAAACTCTTCTTTGGAATTCATTGGGCTCCTCCTATTCTTCTTGCAGAAACTTTAAGACTGGCAGGCCCAATTGAGTTGGAAGGATAGCTTTTGTACCATATACCATATGGAATGGAGATGTCCCAATAGCCTTCTTGTTGTTGATATGATCAGCCCAAAGAGAAAACTTTAACCTGGAATCCCATTTTTTTTATTTTCTGCCAGTAATTTTTTGATAATTCTTATCAGTGTCTTATTGGAAGATTTAGCCAATTCATTCCCCTAGGGGTAGTAGGGAATATAATGAACCAATTTGATATTATATTTATTGCATAATTCAATCATGGAATTCAACTTAAAAGCCTATGCATTATTAGTGACCAGTTTTTTAGGACAGCCAAACCTGGAAAAAATATATCCCTCTAGAAATTCCATGATTACCTTATCTATGATATTCCGAGTCGGAATTGATTCTATCCACTTCATAAAATAATCTGTGGCTGTAAGAATCCATATATGTTGTCCTAAGGAGGCAGGATTAATCTCTTCGATGAAATCTAATCCCCACTGTTGAAATGGTTCATGGGCGATGATTGGTTTCAGAGGCAGAGATATAAGTTTTTGCTTCCCAACAAATTTCTGACAAGGTTCACATGCCCTGACCTGAGAAAAAATATCTCAGAATAGAAATGGCTAGTAATAGCCTGCTCTAATAATTTTGAAGGTAGTAGCCTTCCAATGATGATGGCCTCTGCAGACACCATGATGTAGATCTTGAAAGATTTGTTTAGCTTCCCTTTCATCCACACACCTCAACAGAAAACCGTTGGGGTCCTTCCAAAACAAGGTCTGATCAACAATACAGTACTTTACAGCTCTCAACTTTAATGATATGTGTTTTGATTTATCCAACTCTAGGGTAGATTGAAAAATCAGTAGAAAAAATACAATGTCTTTGTACCATTCTGAAGAAACATACTTGTTGTTTATTTGTAAATCAATTTCTTCAATCTGGACGGAAGAGTCTTGTGTCATGTCTGAAAGATGATATAATCCAATTGCTTTGCAATTGGATTCTCTCATTAATTTGGAGAGGCCTTGTCCCTTTATCAACTGAGCAGGTTTTATGGTGAGATCATATTCCAGCATTGGTTATCCATTTCCCTCGCTTACCTTAACAATCAGACTGAACCAATATTTCTTTGACTGCACTGCTTGGGACATAAGCTATAATATTTTATTGAAGAATATACACTCTGAAATATTTTAAGGCCTTCACTAAGGCATAGGCTAGTTTTTCTATTAGATCATACTGCAATTCAGAGTCCCTGAGAATTTTTCTAAAGAAGGAGATAGGATGCTCGTGGCCTTGCTCATTTCTTTGCAGAAGAACAGCAGTTATGGTATTTTCTGATGCAAATGAAAAAATCATGAACTCTTTAGAAAAATATGGGATAATTAGAACAGGTGCCTGAACAATAGCTTGTTTGATCCTTTCGAAGGATTCTCTTGCTTTCGGTATCCACTTAATTTATGCATCCTTTTTCAACATGTCAGTGATGTATTTGACAATCTCTGCAAAGTTAGGTATAAACCTCCTTAAAAAACTAATCTTACCAATGAAGGACCGAATGGACTTTTTATTTCTTGGAATGTCGATTAGTTGAATAGCCTTTACTCTTTCCGAATCTATTTTAATTCCTTCAAGTGAAATGATGTGTCCAAGAAGCTTTCCTTCCTCCATGGAAAAAAGTGATTTTTTGGGATTAAGTGATATGATGTACCTCCTGCATTTCTCAAAGGTCTACTTCAAGTGTTGTAAATGTTCTGCATTGGATGTTGAAAATATAGTGATGTCATAAAGGTAAATAACCACAAACCTGTCTTTCTCCCCAATGAAATATATGTCCATAGCCCTTTGAAATGTAGCTCCAGCATTCATCAACCTAACAGGCATCTTTTCATACATAAAGGTGCCCTAGGGAGTGGTAAAAGTTGTTTTCTTTTTGTCCTCTTCCATTACTGATATTTGATTGTACCCTAAATATCCATCAAGCATAGAAATTCTCTTTGCACCGACAACCTTTTGTAAGATATAATCCATTTTTTGTAATGAATAATTGTCTTTCAGAGAGCACCTGTTTAGATTCCGGAAGTCTACACAGAGCCTTATCTCTCCGTTCTTTTTCCTGATAGGCACAATACTTGATACCCATTCTGAGTATCTTAGTGGAACTATGATTTTTGCTTCCAGAAACCTTTTTAGGTCCTTTTCTATTATAGGTAACAGCAAAGGATTAAATTGCCTGAATTTCTACTTAACAGGTTTTGATCCAAGTTTCAGAGGATTTTTTTGTTGAATAATCTCTATATCAAACACTTTCAGATCTTCATAAGACCAGGAAAATATATGTGAGTATTGCTTCATTAGATCAACATATGCTTCTTTCTATTTTTGTGACAGTTTCCTAGATACCTTTACCAACTTGGGATTTACATCCGGACTAATTTCACAGTCTTCCACATCTGTTTCTTTTGTTTGGATAACAACCTTCCTGGAAACATCATTATGATCGAACATCCTTTCTAATGGAACCAAACCCTTGGGCAGATGGTTTGTCTTCAATTCAATGATTTTGTGACCAGCAATAGTATCTTGAAGAACTTCTGTAGTGTGTATTTCTGCTTCTACATCTTCATCATCTTGATCAATTGAAATGTTAGAAAACTCTTCAATGGTTTTCAAAAATATCTGAATTTCCTCATCATCTTTAAAAACCTGCCAATGTTTTATATTATCCAGAATTGAGGGTCTGTTTCTGACTTCAACTTCAAACTTTATATTAGGAAGCACTGGAGTTTTAAAGTTTCTTGCTGCAAATGCCAAAGAGTCAGCCTGTTGATTTAAATCCCTATGAACAAAAGTAATATTGAATGCCAAGAAGAAATTATCCAAATAATCCCACACCTCATTTCTATATTGTTTCAATCTTTGCTATCTGGTTTGATATATATTCCTAAATTGGTGAACAATAAGTTCAAAATATCCAAAAATAGACAACTTATCAATACCCATATCTCTTGCAGCTTTCAAACCTAACAGCAAAGCTTCATACTCACTGATGTTATTAGTGGTGTCAAATTCAAGTTTATATGACATAGGAATAACCTCCTTGGTAGGGGAAATGAAGACAATAAAAGATCTAGAACCTTATTTAGAACAAGTGATCTAGGTGGATATCGGTGGCTACCCACCTTTTCCAAATGGC
>CBVK0100581243.1:0-11665 GCA_900067695.1 Picea abies
TAGATCCAGGTGGATCTAGGGAGATCAATTTGTGTCCGCACTTACAGATTTATCCAATAACACCAGACTTGTTTCAAGGGTTGATATCAATGAAAACCAACCCAATGAATCAATAGAGGTGCAATGTTTTATTATTAAAAAAACACATTGGTTCATTTTCTCTTTTACAAAAAGATGCATTGTTTCAATATCATATACCTCTTGAGAGACTATATAAATAGAGAAAAATGGTAAGAAAGAAAGTGTCTCTATAGTATACATCAGAAGATCAAAAAAAGGAGAATATTCCAAGAAATAAATTGAAAACATTTTATGTAGTGAGGCTTGTAGGGAGGAGCTCGGGAGGATTGTAGTCCTCTGTAGGTTAAATATTGTTTCATAGGGGATTTGGTGCTTCCTAGAGTTGGTGCTCTGAAACAAGGGAGTTGGTGCTTCCTATATTTGGTTCTCTGAAACCAGGGAATTGGTGTCTCCTTGAGTTGGTGCTCAAAAGAAGAGAGATTGGTGTCTCTCACACAATTGTAAATTTTACTTGTTATTGTTATATTTAAATTTTTGTATTCACTACATTCTTGTTGATCAATTGTTATGATTAATTAATTTGTTAATTAATAATTGTTAAAATATTAAATTAAGAAGAAATACGGATTCACCCCCCCCTCTCAGTATTGGAAATTTTTTCAACAATTTGTATTAGAACGAGTTCCTTCACCATAGTTTAATCACTGGAATGTAGATTCTGAAGAGATAAAATGGATCTGGAAGAAGGAATGTCCTCCAATAGAGAATCATTTTTTAAAGGAAATGTTTATTCTTTCTAGAGTATAAGAATCAAAAGCTATATGACGGCCCTTGGCTGTGATGTCTGGAAATATGTTGAAAATGGTTCAACTGATCCATCTACTCCACCTAATTCACCTATTGATATTGTTGTAAAGAAGATCTGCAATGACAATTCAAGATATGTTAATGTTATTCTTGGAGTATTATCAAATCATGTTGAAAAATACATTTTAGTTCAGCATACACTTAGTCTAAATTAGATTTCATCCATCTATAAATTTCCAATAGTCATACAATTTTACTTTATGTGCTAAAACACCATTAACCAAGTTCTAAAATAAAATAGCAGCGGAAATAAATTATGAACAACAGACATTTACTCTCATTTGGCACAAAATTTCATGCATAAACACTTGAAGAAATTACATAGAAAATAGGAAATATTTGAGGAGAAAGAATGTTTTATTCATCTCAAGGATATTTAGAACTATTACATCAGCAAACTACATCAGCATATTAATACATTCATTCTTTGGTTTTAGCAAGTTACAACACTATGAAAACAGTCCCAGAGTGTGTCTAAGGTAGACAACCATGGTTGTATGGCCTGTACGGCCTGTACGGCCTAGGACAACCAATATTCTTCCAATAAAAGTCAACATCTGCATATAAATTTGTAACTTGTACAGAATAGAAAGGAAAAACTCAATAAATGTGCATTGGAAATCATGTCAACCTGTTGTTTAAAGACAACCTCGATTTACATGCCCTCCCTTTGTTGTACGACCTCCTATTTTGTTGTTGTACAGACTATATTAATGGCTTCAAATGCCCTTGGGTTGTGTGTCAATCCCACTCCTTGAGATGCATGCCAAACCCTCCTTGTTGTAGCTCTTCCACCAAGCTAACACTCTTCCTTGGGATTCATGTCCCTTCACCTTCCCTCAAACTTTCCTCAAAAGTTCACCCTCCTTATCCTAATGAGATGCCTTTTATTATTTTCGAAATGTAACTCTCCTAACCCTTAATCTCCCTTGAGTGACTCTTCACTTTCCCTTGAGATCAACAATCATGAGTTAATCATTCATTCACTTAATTCTTTAAAGTGACCCATAACATCATAAAGTCACTTTTACATTAAAAAATTAAAATACCCAACTTTATAAAATCACTTTATCAAAACATATTATAAAGTCAGTAGGAGAAAAAATTGCTTGGTCACTTCCACATGTTGAGCACTACCAATGCAGAAGTACCTCCAAGCTACCAAATTTCAACACTCCCTCTTAGAGAGAGAGGTACTTCTGGTATCACCACCATAATATGTCTCCATCTCATCAACTACCATATCTTCTCCCTCTGTACTAGAAGTCTTTTCTCCCTCTGAACATGAAGCCACTACTTCCACTGCACTGGAAGCCTCTATTGCTACCTCTGTTGTACCAAAAATTGAAGACATGATCGTAAGAGACAGCATGCTCTCCTAAGAATCCATATGTGTCAACTCATTCCTGTTGATTCCTTTGAGAGTCTTGGAAGAAGAATGAGTCCCTGGTATCAACTCTCTCTCCCGTGCTGCCTGCCAACTCTCTAACACAAAATCTAAGTCTAGAAATCCATTGGACCCCAACATAGGTCGACCCAACAACATTTACAATCCATCATACCTGACACCAAGCATCGTTGCTATGTGAGTAGATTCTCCCACGGGATATAAAAATACATGTCCACCATAGAATACAACTCCAAATCCACTCTCATACAAAGCTTACAATGATATAAAATTAACAGTCAACTATGGAATTAATAACACCTAGACAACCTCTAGAAGAACTCTTGACTCTAGTTGGAATCTCACCCTTCCAACCCCCTTTATTTTAAGTTGTGGGTTGACTCCACAATTCACTCTACAGTCTGATTCTATCTCTATAATATCAAGGAAAACTAACCTCAACCTACTCATCTCACAAGAAGCTCCACTATCCATAAACCATGACTTAATGTCCTCAAACACTAGGCACCCATTGCCCATGGGACCAGTCATGAGAGAGAAATCCTTCTCATATCTCTCAACAAACTCTACATCTTCTGATGAAGCTGATACCTTTGGTTCCTTCTTTTTCTTCTTCTTCTTCTTCTTGTTCATACATTAACTAACGCAGTGGCCAGCCTTGTGACATGCAAAGCATCTCACCTTGATCATGTCCTTCTTCTTCTCATTTCCCTTTACCAAAAGAGAAACGTTATTTTCATTTGTACCATCCAATGCCTTTTCCTGAGACCCCTCCCGGATCTCCTCTTGCGTAAAATCATCCCACAATCTGCTCCAGTTAGGGAGCTTCTCTCTCCCCACCACACACTTCACAAAAACCTCCCACTCTTTGGTGAAGCCTTTGAGGGATATCAACACCAACTCTGAGTTAGGAATGATTTCTTCAATAGCTACAAACTCATCCTTCACCTGTGCAATCTAGGTGAGGTAGGTGGCTACACTCTCTCCTTTGGCAATCCTAGCACCATGGAGCTTTTCTCAGATAGCCATTTTTTAGTTCTCGTTCTTTGCCTCATATAGACTTTTCAGTGCATCCCACATTTCTTTAGTTGTCTTCTTCTTAGCCAAGTGTGGAATAAGGTGGTATTTTACCCTGTCCAAGATGATTCTCTGAGTCTTGGATTTCTTCACCTCATGAACATCAAGAGATATGGGATCTAAAGAAGGTATAAGCACGATGGTGTTCGTAAACAACCATAATTTGTTCTCCTTGAGAACACTATTGATTCTAACCTTCCAATGCAGGTAGTTGGAGATCCCCTCCAACCTATATTCAAATATGATGTTAGAATTCATATTTTTCATCTTGGCAAAGAACCTTTTCTACCTTTCTTCAAGCTAATGGTTTATAAAATCACTTGATTTCCCAAGTTCCAAAGTTTCCCACTGAAATTCATAGCACCTACTCTAATAAAATGTTGAAAAATACATTTTAGTTCAGCATACACTTAGTCTAAATTAGATTTCATCCACCTATAAATGTCCAACAGTCATACAACTATACTTTATGGGATGAAACACCATTAACCAAGTTCTAAAATAAAATAGCAGTGGAAATAAATTATGAATATAATACATTTACTCTCATTTGGCACAAAACTATGTGCATAAACACTTGAAGAAATTAAACAGAAAATAGGACATATTTGAGGAGAAAGAATGTTTTATTCAGCTCAAGGAAATTCATAAGTATTACATCAACATACTGCATTAGCATAAAAATAAAGTCATTCTTTTCTTTTAGCAAGTTACAACACTATGCAAACAGTCCCAGATTGTGTCTAAGGTAGACAACCATGGTTGTACGACTTGTATGGCCCAGGAAAACCAATAATCTTCCACTAACAATCAACATCTTCATAACAATTCGTGCCAAAAGGAAATTGTACGAAACAAAAAGGAAAAACTCAACAAATGTGCATTGGAAATTGTGCCAACCTCCTGTATAAAGAAAACCTCGATTTATGTTTCCTCCCTTTGATGTATGACCAACTTACAGAGTTGTATGGCCTCCTCTTTTATTGTTGTACATATTGTATTAATGGTTGCAAATTCCCTTGGGTTGTGTGCTAATCCCACTCCTTGAGACGCATGCCAAACCCTCCTTGTTGTATGTCTTCCTCCAAGCCAAAACTCTTCCTTGGGATTTGTTCCCCTTAACCTTCCCTCAAAATCTCCTCAAAAGTGTGCCCTCCTTCTCCTAATGATCTTCCTTTTGTTAATTTTGAAATGTAACTCTCCTAATCCTTGATCTCCCTTGAGTGACTCTTCACTTTCCCTTGAGATCAACGATCATGAATTAATCATTCTTTGAGGTCACTTAAGTCAATAAATTGACCCATAACATCATAAAGTCACTTTTACATCAAAAAATTAAAAGACCCAACTTTACAAAATGAATTTATAAAAACATATTACAAAGTCACTAGGAGAAAAAGTTGCTTGGTCACTTCCACATGCTGAGCACTACCAATGCAGAGGTACCTCCAAGCTACCAAATTTCAACAAATCCTATATTTGTAAAAGTGATGCACTATAAATCAACAAAATAAATTTGGGATAAATTGAAGATCATCTATGAAGGATATGGAAAGGTCAAGCAAGCTAAACTTCAAACACACAGAGGGAAATTTGAGAGTCTGAAGATGAAAGAGGAAGAAAACATTGCAAAAAAATTTCAAAGAGTGGAGGAAATAGTTAATGGAGAAGAGATAAAAGACAATATTATTTTCCAAAAGGTGTTGGTATCATTACCAATGAGATATGATGCCAAGGTATCTACCTTGGAAGATCGAGAATACCTTGACAGCCCTACAATGGATGAACTTTATGGGATTCTTATAGCATACGAAATGAGAAATGGAAAGAAAAGTAATCAAAAAGGGAAACAACCTTAAAAGAACCAAAAGCAACAAGGAATCATAATCATCTTCCAAATAAAAATCACTTAGATATATCAGATGAATAAGATACCAACTTTATAAGAAAACTCAAGAAAGGGTTTGGAAAATACAAAGGGAAGTTACCTTTCAAATGATTCAACCGTGGAAAAATTGGACACTTTTCTAACACATGTCCCTATACTAAATAAGAAGATAATGATGATGAATAAAGTTACAATCAGAAAGACCATAAAAAGGGAAAAACAAAAAACAAAAATAAGAAGACATTTTACACCAAAGAGGACAACATTTCATCTGAAGAAAGTGAAGATAGAGAGTCATAACATCTATTTATGGGTATACAAACCCAAGATAATATTTCTAAAAACACTTTTGAGATTGAATTAAACTCTTAGGATGAAGAAGATGTATACCTAGAAGCAAAACTAATCAGTGCTCTGGATGAACTTAGAAAGTATAAAAATAAGAACAGGTTACTAAGGAGACAAATGCTAGAATTTGAAGAAGCACGACAATTAAGAGAAAAGGAAGTTTCAAAAACCATCAAATAATGAGATAAAATCATCATTGACCTGAAGAATGAACTTCGATAAGACAAGAGAAATGAGGAAGTCTTGATTAAAAAACTCAATGAAAAACAACAAGATTGTAAGAAGCTAGAGACTAAAATTTTTCAACTAAAGAGGGAACGTGAGAAAGGAAATAACCAAACAAGATTTGAGAATAATTCAAAAATATTGAATGACATTCTTAATAGTCAAAGATCACCAAATGATAAGACATGACTGGGATATGATCAAGATTCAACCTTTGCAAAATAGAATACTGTAAAAAAACCAATCAATTATGAAGATGTTCTTAGAAGCCCTTTAAAAATGGAAGATAACAAGGGGAATATGGTACCATTAAAGAGTGTTCATAATAAACAAAAATCAACACCCCATACAAAAGAAAAAGAAGACAAAATGAACACAATGACTAGAAGGACTCCTCCTAATAGATATCAACATATATTCCTTAGATATTTCTACTCTTGCAATAGTTTTTTACATAAATAAGTACATTGTAAAGCCTATAGAAAGAAAAATCCTAAAAATGTCCAAAGATATAAGAAAAACAAGTATAATGCAGAGGAAAGAAATTGTAATTTATTCTCTCCTTTACAAGATTACAATGTTGAATGTCACAAGTGCAAAAATTATGGTCATAAAGTCAGTGAATGTAGATAGCCAATGCAATCCTTCAATACAAGAATTCCCAATAATAAAGACAAAAATATATGGAAAGAAAAACATTTGGAAGAAAAGGTAACATAATGTAAAGTAGCCATGTATGCCAAGAACAAAAAGTGTCAATGGTATATTGACATTGGATGCTCTAAGCATATGACATGAGATAAAAGAAAATTTCTCAATCTGACAAAGAAAGAAAAAACAAGTGTCACATTTGGAGATAATGTATCTGCCATAATACTTGGGAAAGGCACAGTCACTTTGGGAAACAAGAAAAATAAATCAGAAAAGGTGATACTAGTTAAAAATTTGAAACTTGATCTTCTAAGTGTAAGAAAAACTTGTTATCAAGGACTTATACTCATTTTTGACTCCCATAAATACAAAATTAGGAAGGAAGGATCAAGAAAATTAGTAGCTATTGCACCAAGAACCTCAAGTAATGTATATATTTTAGATATTAAATAAGAAGAAGAATGCTACATGAGTCAAGTAGATGAAAGTTGGTTGTGGAACAAAAGAATGGAAGAAGAAGAAGAATGCTACATGAGTCAAGTAGATGAAAGTTGGTTGTGGAACAAAAGAATGGGACACTTGATATTTGACAATGTGATCAAAGTTACTATAAATGAAGCTCTGAAGGACATGCTAAATATTATAAAACCTTCTGACCCTGTTTGTAAGCATTTCCAACTTGGGAATCAGACAAAAGTCAGATTCAAGACAAAATAATACTCTACATCAAGACCCTCAGAGATTTTTCACACTAACCTCTTTGGACCTACTAGGACTAGAATTATACAAGGAGAACATTAATTAATGTTGATTATTGATGGCTATACAAGGATGACCTGGGTATACTTCCTTAGATAAAAATTAGAGGCATTTGAAAAGTTTAAGGCATTCAAAGCTTATGTGGAGAATGAGACAGATATCAAGATCAAATATGTGAGGTCAGACAATGGAGGAGAATTTATCTCTAATGAATTCAATAAGTTTTGTGAATATAATGGAATCAATAGACAATTTTCAGCTCCAAGAAATCCTCAATAGAATGAAGATGTTGAAAGGAAAAAAATAAATGTTCAAGAGGAT
Organism: Picea abies; assembly: GCA_900067695.1. Classification (NCBI taxonomy): domain Eukaryota; kingdom Viridiplantae; phylum Streptophyta; class Pinopsida; order Pinales; family Pinaceae; genus Picea; species Picea abies. The sequence continues at coordinate 7,566 of CBVK0100581243.1, forward strand.
GCAAGAACAATGTTGAATGAAGAAAACATTCCAGATAAGTTTTGGAGAGATGTAGTATACACATGAGTTCACATAATCAACCAAACACAACTTAGAGTTAACCATTACAAGACACCTTATGAGATATGGTTTGGAAGACTAACATCAGTCAAACACTTCATAGTCTTTGGGAGAAAATGTTATATTAAGAGGGATGATGATAACCTAGGAAAATTTGATTCCATATCAGATGAGGGGATATTTCTTGGTTACGCACCAAACAAAAAGGCTTATAGATGCTATAATACAAGATTTCACAAAATAGTGGGAAGTGAAAATATAAAAGTAGATGATCTAAAATTGAGAAAAATCAAATCTCAAGATAAATAAAAAAATTGATGAATGGAGAAGAACTAGTGATGATGATTAAGATGGTGAATCACATGATGGAGAATATGGTGAATCAAAAAATGAAGAATATGTTGAAGAAATACAAGAGAATGAACCACACATTAGTGAAGAAAATGATGAGGAAGAAACACCCTTGACAAAATCTCTATAAAAGAGAGTTCAAAAGAATCACCCTGAAATCCAAATCATAGGGGATAAAAGTGCAGGAGTAGAAACTAGAAGAAAACTTACATTTGAATAATAACAGACAATTCTTTTTGTGGTAGAACCCATATCATTTTAAGAATCTAGAAATAATGAATATTGGATAAAAGAAATGAATGAAGAACTTGACAAAATAGAGAAAAATCAGACCTAGGAACTCGTCCCAAGACCATAAGAAAAAAATGTGATAGGGACCAAATGGATTTTCAAGAATAAACTTAATGAAAATGGACAGATTATAAAGAATAAATCCAGATTAGTATGCAAGGGATATGCCCAAATTGAAGGAATTGACTTTGAGGAGACATGTTCCTCAAAGGCAATATTAGAATCTATTAGAATGTTTTTGGCATTTGCATGCTTCAAAAACTTCAAAATATATCATATGGATGTTAAGTCATCATTTCTAAATGGAACCTTAGAGGAAGAATTCTATTTAGAACAACCTAAAGGATTTAAGTTGACCGGAAATCAGGATTATACATGTAAACTCAAAAAATGATTTGTATAGTCTTAAACAAGTTCCCAGAGCATGTTTCTCATGTCTTGATAACTATCTACAACAACAAGGATACAAGAGAGGGACTACTAAAAAAAACCAATATATCATAATTGAAGAATAAAATATGATTGTTGTTGTGGTATATGTGGATGATATCATTTTTGGAAGTAATTTGAATATATTGAACAAATGGTTTGCTACCGAAATGAAGAAAGCATTTGATATGTCTATGCTTGGTGAACTAGCATTATTCTTGGGTTTACAATTTACTCAGACAAACAAAGGGATACTCATATCCGAAACCAAATATATCGAATAAATTCTAAAGAAATTTCAAATGGAAGATTGTAAACCTATGATCACTCCCATGGTTACATGATGCAAACTAAGCTTAGATGATGATTCACCAAAGGTAGACCAAACCATGTGCAAATCAATGGTTGGTATCTTGTTATATGCAACAACAACAAGACCTGATATCATACAGCTTGTAGGACTAACGGGAGGATTTCAATATGCACCTAAAGAGACTCATTTGAAGGAAGTAAAAATCATATTCAATTATCTAAGAGCTACCTTGGATTTTGGATTATGGTATCCAAAAACAAAATATTTTACATTAAATGCATATACTGATGTAGACTGGGATGGTAGTGTGGATGATAGGAATAACACCGGTGGAGGAGAATTCTTCCTAGGAAAGTGTCTAGTATCATGGCTAAGTAAGAAGTAAACATATATATCACTATCAACAACAAAAGCTGAATATATTGTTGCTTCCACCTGTTGCACTCAAGTAATTTGGATGAAACAAACCCTAGAAGACCTACAAGTAAATTATTATCATCCATTTCTTCTTAACTGTGACAATACAAGTTCCATAAACCTTTCTAAGAATCTTTTCATGCACTCAAAAAACAAGCATATCCCAATCAAATTTCATTTTTAAGGGAACATGTTTCTCAAAAAGTTGTTAAAGTGGAATATGTGGATACTAAAGAACATATTGAATATATATTCACAAAACCTTTACCCATGAGTACTTTTGAATACCTTACACAAAAATTGGGGGTAATCTCCATATCTAATTGAATTTCACAGGTCTCATCACAGGAGTACATGGACATGGGGAGAAAAAAAAAACATCCCTTCTGTCATTTTTGTCAAAAGGGGAGGAGAAACAGTAAAACCCAATTAAGAAATAAGGGGTTTTTACTGTGTTTCCATCAATGTCAAAGGGGGATAATGTTGGACATGGTGTTGGAATTGATGTCAAAGGAGACCAATATGGTCAATATTGGACATTATGTATGTTGTTGGAATTAATGGAAAGAGGATAAATATGGTCACCAAGAACTTGATTAATGTTTATGTATTCATATCAATATCCTAGCAAAATTTTATGTTGAATTATGTTACTGGTATCCATCCACAAAAGAAACAATTGAACATAAGTGAAAGGTTTGTTCACTCCATAAAGACACCATTGGAAGACATTTACAATGGAACATCAAAAAGAAGTTATTGTGCTCTAAATACAAGAAGAAAGGGTCAAATTTGGTGCTTCAATAGAATACAGCAGGTGTCAAGGATCTGGTATAAAAATTTCAACAAGTTTCCTTCAAAGAACCTTCTGTACCATCCACCTCACACATTTTCAGGTGAAACATCTCATGAGTCAACAAATTGGGAAGGTTCTACACAAAACACATGTCGTAGAATTTTAAAATTAATTTCCATCACTCTAGAATATTTGTACGGAAATCATTGTCTGATTTGGATGACTTTAAATTAAAATCAATTAATAAACATAAAAGTCAGAATTTGTGTTAATTAAATGAATAGGTGCAATGTTTTATTATTAAAAAGACACATTGGTTAATTTTTTCTTTTACAAAAAGACACATTGTTTCAATATCATATGCCTCTTAAGAGACTATATAAACAGATAAAAATGATAAGATGGAAAGTGTTTCTACAATCTACATCAAAAGATCAAAGGAAAGAGAAGAGACCAAGAGAGAAACTGTAAATAGTTTATGTAGTGAGAGTGATAGGGAGGAGCTCGAGAGGATTACAGTTGTTACCACTGAAATTTTGTCTGCAACATCACATGCAAATGGTTACAAGAATACAACATCTCCAAACACCTATCAGTTCACCCGCAACACCGAAAATGCATTTCCAAGAGACACAAACTATACAACTAGTTAAAATATTGACATGCGTTGAAACACTAAAGGAAGCATGCACACATTGCATGGGCCAAAGAAGCTCGTAGAGCGCACATGCGCCATATGTGTGACTATGTATGAGAAAATCCACATACTCTTGTGAATGACACATTTATGGTTCTTTTAGGCCCCTCACTCACTTCTGGACCAGCTCCCAACTTGATTTGACCCTCAAATCTAAGCTGAATCCAAATGGGGGGTTAGTCAAAGACCTAAGGGTGCCCTAAAGGGCCCCTTGTTCACACTAAACACCAATTGGATATTGCCTCAAATACATGCTATAGAAGGAGGCCATGGGTGCACTAAGAATTTAAGAATCTCATAGTATTGTTATGCTTCCTCTATCCTCTCTCAAGAAACCTCTTTTCTTCTTGGAGCATTATAGAAACATCTCAATAAGCTATTCACCTCACCTCTTTAGGGAATAGGCTTGGATTTCTTCACCATTTGCTTTCTAGTTTATCATTGTAAGAAGAGCTCTCAAATATGGGACTCAAGATCCCTCCCAAGGAGGAAGAGGGGATCCATAAGTCCTCTTTTCTCTATGGTGTTTGCCAACTAATATAGTTATCAATTAGTGGCATAATCATTTGTCATTTGGTTGATTGATTTTGGTTTAAAGTTTCATATGCATTTTATTTTTATTTCCTTAGTTATTTCTTTAGTTGTTTCTAGTTTACTTGTTTGTTTATTTCATGTGCTTGGATTGTTTAATTCATACACTAACCTTTGTCTTGTCTAGCAGGACCAACTAGACTTGTAAGTGCCCT
>CBVK0100581244.1:0-11665 GCA_900067695.1 Picea abies
TTAAGTCAAACTAACACGCTTTGATAGTATCTATTTTCAAGTTATAAATCAATCTTGAACACAATAATTGAATCAAGAGTTGGAGTCTCGTGGTTAATTCACACAAAAGCTATATGGGAGTGGCAATCATAAGTATGATACTTAGGTCAAACTAACACACTTTGATAGTATCTATATTCAAGTGGTAAAGGATTATATTAAAAAAAAAAACTTTAATAGTATCTATATTCAAGTTGTAAAGGAATATATTGAAAAGAGAGATGTATAGAAAAAAAAAAGTTTAGAAAGTTTCCATAAGTAAGAGTAATAATATTTTTTGGAAATAATAATAATAACAAAAGAATAAAAATGTGGTCATAAATTAGACAAAACATAGATTACAATTCATTGTATATTAAAATATATATAAATCATATTAATAAAATATATCCATTATAATTTTATTTTTTCTTATATTCCAATTTTCATGTAAATTTATAAAACTCGAATGTCATTAAAAAACCCTTAAACAAATAACCACATGTAACCACATGAATAGAATAAAAATATTTTGTAATCTCGCACTAAACAAGAATCTTGGTAGTACAATATGATTTGTCTCCAAATACTTATCACAACCATCACCTTCAATGATCGACATTCAAATTCAGCATTGCAATGTAATTACAAGTATAAGAGATGTTTAATTGGTTTTTTTATTATTTCATGATTTCTAAAATACACATAGCTTTTTCCGGTTCCTATTTAAAAAAATAGTAAATATTAAAAAAAATGGTAATATATTTTATGTTATTTCAATACGTAAACACTTTCTTTTAATTAAAAATTCTAACAATGGAGCATTAGAAAGAGAAACAATGTCGGTGTATGCCCATAACTCAACACCCGAAATAAATATTTGTATATTGTATAATATATTATTTAATTTTATAAAAACTATTGGGTAAAACCCAACATAAATATTTGTATATTGTATAATATAGTATTAATTTTATAAAAGCGATTGGGTAAATAAGTTTTGATAAAAAAAAGACATCAAAGAGGGAAAAAAAAAAGAGATGTTATAACATCTTATAAATTTACGTAAAATATAAAATAAAAGGTATTAAAAACATATAACTTTGAAAAACCTTTTAGAGTTTTTTGTTTTTTGAGAGATCACATTTAGTAGCTATTGTTATCTTTATTTCAAAAACTAGTGTTATGGGTAGACCGTTTTTTAGTGGTTAAAATTACAAAATTTTGTAACTACAATTTATAAAGTTGCAAAGAAATCTTTAAAATTGACTCCCAAATCGAAAAGTGATCTTCCGAGCATTATCCTTTCTTTTTAAGGGTAAAAATTACATCTTGTTTGAAATAATGTTCTTGACAACTAGTACTCTTTCGAACAAAAGACTTAAAATAAACCCCTGAAATGCAAAGTGTTGTTACAAGTAGCACCCCATTTTTTTCAAGGTTAGCATTACAACTTGTTTGATATTGTGTTCTTAACAACTCATAATGTTGCACATTGAAACATTGAGATCACATTCCAAATTGAAATGTGATTTTACAAGTAACACATTTTATTTTATTTTTCAAGTTTAAAATGACAACAATTTTAAAACCATGGCCTAAAAAATGAACACTATTGCAAACAAAATCCAAAAAATAAAAAAACCTAATTAATTAATAAAAAAAAGGAAAAAAACAAGATGAATATATATATATATACACACATTAATTAAGAAAAATAATGATTTAGAAAATTCTCTCTCTCTCTCTCTCTCTCTCTCTCTCTCTCTCTCTCTATATATATATATATATATATATATATTGTTTAGAAATATGTTAGACTATAAAGTTTAATATGCAATACAATAATTTTATAATTTTATAATATGTTAATATTCATTTTTCATGTAAAATGATCTATCCCACATTCATAAGTGGAAATGATTTCCTTAGTGAACATTGATATATAGGGAGGTAAACTCCTTTGTATTAGATGCACCAATTATTCATTGATAATATAATAATGTGTTATTTTGGTGTCTTTCTTTGAACCCAATTATGTTACTCAACCCTATCTAGCACTTCATGAGTTAGTGATCTACGTCATTTTGTAATATGGTATTAGAATATGAAGTCATATCAAGAGTCTCAGACCTTTGAAAGACAAGGTTTTCATCCATATGAATTCAATATTATAAAATCCACAAAGAAATTGAGGAATGAGTAGCATGTCTTGTTAATCTACATGATTTGAAATATCTAAGTTGAAGAAAAGAAGAAAATTACAAGAGAGAAAAAAGGTGATTCTCCAAATTAGATGACAGTATACTCAATAAAAAATCATAGCAGATCAGCTAAAGACAAAGGAAATTTGGAATGTTATTATTGCAATAAAATGTGTTACAGAGCTTGGAACTGTAGATATCGAGCCAATAATGTTCTCAAGGAAAATATTAGAGACAAACCACATGTACCAACTATAACCATTAATGAAGATCCACCGTATGATGATAGTTGATACAGGAGAATCATCAACAAGCACACGTGGAGATACAACACGACACCTCAATGCACCTTTGAATCATTTTGGAATATGAAACACTGGTGTTTTCTGTAAATATTTCTTGAACTGATTGAAATTTGAAGAAGATTAAAAAAATTGGGAGCAAATGATCGCAAGTGATCTCAGATTTTCACTCCTAGAATTCAATGTAACGAAACTAAGGGGTAGTTATCTTCTTTCTAGAATAGAAGTAGTCAGAGGGAACCCTACGAACCTTCTTGTATATGTTGATGCATTGTATGCCCGAATGAGGCTACTGGAGATTAGATTACTGAATAGGAGGTAGCTTCAAGTTAGTTAGAAATCCTTAGAGGAGGAGATAGGATATAAAATAGTTATTTGAGGGAGCTTCAGAGACCTAAGACGCGATTACAGTCCATCCTGCACATGTTCTAATCAAACATTCATCTTAATGGAAAGAAAGTATTTTTTCTGCGTATGAGTTTTATGTTTGTTTATGTGTATTTTATGAATATTATTAGTGTGTTTTTCATGAATGTATGTTTTATATGCATGATAGGTTTCTGTCTGCAGTAGGAAGATAGACTTATCTGTCTTCGTTGATGTTGTTATATTTTTCTGGATTCATTAGGTTGTGCAAGGAGTGCACAACAGAACATTGGAGGTTATGTAGCCAACACAAGGAGTGGGCATTTGAAATCTGTTGAGTCAGAAAAAGAATGTGACAGGAGGGAGCACAAGAACAATAACAACTCAAGGTAAATCTCAAGGTTGTTGAATACCTTAGAGAAGAAATTGTGTAGAGAAAGCATAGAGAGACAGATTCACTGAGAATTCTGTAGAGATATGTCATTTGGGCATTGAGTAGGTGCAAGCATGTACATAAGAACTCTCTATCGAGTTCAAAGAGAAGAGCATTAGAGGAAGGTACTCGCAAAGTTTTTGAGCACTCTGTAAAGCTCTACAAGTGTGCATTGAGAAAAAGTTGTCGAGAAGGCGCAAGAATCCCTTAACGAATAAGGGGAATGAAATCTTAGAAATTAAGTAGGAAAAAGCTCAAGAGAGATAGCCCAAGGAGTGCCTTGAACTAGTGAATTTATTTCAATATTCACAAGATGAGGAGGAATAGTGAAAGTTTGTACATAGAGCACAAGTGTGTGCCATAGATGAGGTCAAATTTCATTGTCAAAGCTTAGGAGAGTGTTGAGTTGCCAAGGGGGCACCATAAAATTCCTTCGAAGGAAACAGAAGGGTCGAGACCCTTTAGAGTTCTGAGCCAATTTGAAGCTCACAAGAGATAGCGTGAGGAGTGTACAAGAGTTGGACTTAGTCCAAGTCCCAAGATCAAGAGGAGAAGTTCATGTTGAGACCCTAACATTTGGGTTCCCAGGAGAAGGTTCAATAGCCACAACTTTTGAACACTTACAAAATTTTCCCAAGTCCAGGAGAACAAAGAAGCTCAAGAAGAGGAGAGACAACAATCTTCATATCGACTGTAGGAATAGATCTCGACCATCAACTTAGTGCCCAAGATGAAGGACGAACGCACGAGGAGGAGAACAAATCCCAACCATTGAATTTGAGTGCGACGAATCAACATCCATCGGATCTAGGCAAAGTGAAGGAACCTTAAGTCCTTTGAGAGATAACACAAGAGTAGACTTGCCAAAGTCTCGATGTAATATCCCAAAAACAATATATATTATTAAAGTCTGAAAAACACTTAGGAATTTATTTCCACTTTTGGTGAATTAGAAATTGGAAAATTATTGTCATTTATGGCAATTCCGAATTTGGAATTTAGTTAATTGTAAATTATTATTATGACTCTTGGGGAAAGATTTGATTTTCCCAACCAACTCTTTGACTATGACACTTGTAAGAATTTGATTTTCCCAACCAACTCTTTGACTATGACACTTGTAAGAAAAAAATATTTTTATATTTATTGTTGAGAGACAAATGGACCAATGAGGTTGAAATCAGTTGACAATGAATCCATGAGTGGGGAAAATGTTTGAACTACCTCAGGGATGAATTCTATAGGTGGAAAATCAGGAATTTGGCCATTGGCAGCCCCTAAAAATCGAGGATTTGCAAAGCTATGAAAATTCCCAAGGGGAAAATACCTAGGCACAATATGCTTTTGGATATATAACATATGGGAGGAGGCAAGATGATGCCTAGTATGCTAAGCAGAGGAATATCACTTATTGTTATAAGCATTGTTTTTCTGAGTGTGAGGGAAGGAGAATTTTTTTGATTCTAGAAGAGGACAATAGCTAAGGAGGAGTTTGGAGTTCTCCCTCATGGTTTCATGGTGAGGATAAGTGGTGAATGCAGCAAGTAGATTGGTTGTTCCATTCTATGGTTGTGTGGAACCTGGCTATTCCATTTTTTGTCCCAACACTTTGTTCAGATATGTACTCCTATATATTGTTTTTGTTGAATTTTTTTACTGGATAATGGCTAAGTGGAATAAAACGAATTATATGCTGAGCCCTTGGAAGTTTGATTTTGTTAAGGAATAAAGTAATAAATCTATTGTGTGTTAGTTGTTGTAGGTACAGTTTAATTTTGTTAATGAATAAAGTAATAAAGCTACTTTGTGTTAGCTATTGTAGGTACAGTTTGATTTTGTTAATAAATGAAGTAATAAAGCTACTGTGTGTTAGTTGTTGTAGATGCAACTTGATTTTAGTTAATGAATAACGTGATGAAAGATACTATGTGTTAATTATGGTAGGTACATGGGATATACCTATAAGTTAAATAAAATAAAATTATTACTAGGTTATTTTAACCTCTAACAAACATGTGAGCACATACATACAAATGTTCAATTTCAAGTAACATTAGACTGTAAAAATGCTAAATATAATTCTGGAAGAAAACAAATATATATCTGTATACATGTCGCTGCCTATACAAAGTTTCTGAGTTACATAGATATCAAATACATAGAAAGTACTTATTGACTACTTCATAACTCGCAATTCGAGTTTTTCCAGTAAATCTGACTGCACTAATGGAGCAAATAGTTATAGTAATGTTTCAATACAATAACGCAGGAGCAAAGGTTTTGTAACTCAAATAAATAAAACCTATTACATATTAAAGAGATGGACCAATACTTAAATGCATATTCAACTCTACATAACACTGTGATCACAATTCTTAAATAATGAAATCTTATTCAAGATGGGGTTTCTCTTATGTCCTTTATTTAAAGACTGAATATACCAATAACCAGTTGTTTATAGGAGTCTGGTGTAAAATTTCCAAGATAACAGTATTATAGGGTAGAACCATATCATTATAATAGAACCTAGGGTTATTTTTTTAAAGACCTTGCAAGTTGGAACCCGAGTACCTTTTCACGCAAGGCGCTATCTTGGAATCCAGAGACTTTGAATGTGAGAAGACATGCAAGGAGACCAAGAAAATTGTAATTTAGTGTTAAGTTGGAAGTAAACAAAAAATTCAAATACTGAATATAGAATAATTACCAGGGGAAGTAAACAAAAAATTCAAATACTGAATATAGAATAATTACCAGGGTAAGTTTTACAAAAAGAAATATCGCAGATTTATATTTGGGCTTCACTTACCTTGCGATTTTGGGAACAAATGCTCGTTCTTCCATTTACGTCAATGAGGAAATCATCCACAGACCCAATGGGATGGAGTGGACCAAGGATTTACTGATGGGTACCCTCGCAGTAAAAAAGGGTCCCATCATTAGATTATAGTAATCAAATCCTTACCATGTATTTCAGAAATAAGTAAATAAGCAGCATTCTTAAAAGAAGGATAAAAAAGAACGTGTAGTATAAAATGTGATTTACACAGTTACTTGATTGGATCACAGATAAGGTTACATTTTTGTTCTTATAATTAATTAAACCTACATTTGAAAATAAAGAAAATACAATCTCGGACAGAGTTCTGGATAAGTTAAAGTTCTTTTCCTTGATGCGAATTAAATAAAATAAAATGAATAGACATCCAAATCTTCAGAACAACGGGTGAAGGTAACTCCTCGAATATGTCTAAGGCTATGAAATGAGTATACATAATGGGAGTCTTAAATTGTATTCATGCATGTACAAATGTGAATCGGTTAAGTAGAGTTACTTTTGTTAAAACACCATACCTACAGAGAATGCAGTAATGGGAACAACTAATTAAAGATGCAAGTTTAAGCAACAGAATCAAAGCCTGGTCTTGATGGGAAAATCTCACGAATGGGAAAAATTGCTTAAAAAAAAATAGAATGGGAAAAATTGCTTAAAAAAAAATAAACAGAGGAACTTATTGCATATTTATCTACAGGAAAACTTATGCTGATTGTTGTGTGGGATTATAATAACATGGTTTTAACCACAGGAAGGGAAGTGATAGATATGTCATGAGATAGCCCACTAAATGTGAGCCCAAATCTTTAAAGGGGTGACCGAGGGTAACCGTTGATGAAAAAAACTCTAACCAAACCTTATGGGACTATTTCCCAAGACCAGAAATCGAACCTACATGGGTAAGAGGGCTTACCAGTCAGATCAAACCCTCGAATAATGAGTAGCCACCCTTGTGAGGAAAGTTCATGAACCGAATCAAGGTGTAAACTTTGTTTTATCCTCAGTTCTGGGATAGAAGTTTTATATAAATATCAGTTCGGCAAAAGGAAGGTCCCCATCAAAGTAACCCATAAGAATTTATTATAGAGACAGACCTAATCGCAACCAACCATCTACTTTATTTGTTCTACAGTTCTTTTCACTACGTTAGAGACTAGGAACTACCCTCACATGAAGAGACAGGGTCACACCGCCACGAGTGGGAACACATACCTCACACCAGTCATGTATGGAAATACAGTTAGAGTTAAAGAATAACGAAGTGAATAATCTTAACTGGAAATTGTAAGGATAATAGTTGCAGATACATCATCACTGTGACTAAAACCTTCTAGAAGTTCATCACCCAATTATAGATAACATAAGCATGTATTATGTCGTGGACTTACTAGGGGGTCGTGCATCCTTTTCTGCATTACACCGAGTAAATATCTCCAGGTCGCCAACCTTCCTTACCAAATAAAATCATAGGGTTAGCATTGAAGTATCACGTAGAAGACTCGGAGCCAAAAGATGATGGAACAATAGTTCTAGAAACCCTTCACGTAACAGAGTAATAGTGAGAGGTACAAAGACTATATCTGACCATGTGATGGGATGGAGCTGACACATTTGTATTGGACATAGGACCTAGTGACAGCCTCAGGATTTCCCTTTGTAGGTCTCCATTAATGGACTGGACAGAGGCTTCAACTCAAGTCTGACAAAACCCTTTCAAATTCATACTAAGTTATTGTGAGAGAGGACAACTCCTTTAAGGAATGATACACATGATTATCAAGTCTATTTTTCTCGTTAAGTTAAGGTGTGACTAACAATTAGTTATCGTTAAACATTTTCCAAAGTAAAACTATATTAATCATGTTTGTGAGTTTCATGATGACTAGTGTTCATAGGACCTATTGGTCGACCAATTAAATTAACATGCAATCACTTTTATGTTCAGGTCTGTAACTTTTTTGTTAAAGGTGCATGATTTAAGCTCACATTCGTATAGACCCTATATGACATGAACAATGTCTATGCATAGGGATCTTTGTAATTTCGAATGGGGTTTCCTTCTGTACTCTAACAAGGAGGTTTTCTTAGCACATGAATTTGTGTTTAATGAAAACTAAGAAAACATTTATTGTTACGAACAGAAAAACTTTCTTTCTGTTGTGACCATGGCAGGACAGACTGAAGAACAGATATGACTTGAGGAGAATTCCGAGCAAGGACCTATTAGAGAACCTAGACAAAACAATGAAGGAATTTTCATCACCCAGGTTCTAGAAACTATGATAAACCTTATTGTGGAACTACATATTTTCAAAGCAGACAATGAGAAATTGAAAAAGGCAGAAAAAGAACAGCAGGAAACAAATGAAGTATCGTTGCATAGCATAGTAACAAAGAACAACCCAAAAGATAACAATGAAGAAGAAGAGGTAAGAAAGAGAGCCTCCAAAAATTCTGGCCCTAAAGAAGAAAAAGGAGATAGCTCTTCCGAAGGCACACCATCATCAGAAGATAAAACAACCATAAGAAGAAAGAGGAAATAGGTAGAACACTTGGAGGGAGAATTTAAAAAAATCAAACTATCCCCCTTTGATGGGAATCGAGAACAGGGAAGTACGCTGAAGCATGGTTATTAGACATTAAAAAGTATTTCCATATCTACAACTATTCCAACAACATGAAGGTCAAAATGGCCATCTATAACCTAAAAGGAAAAGCAAGTGTATGGTGGCAATAGCTGAAGTTGGCCAAGGGCCTAAAGGAAAAATAGACGGAGTGGTCGGATTTCAAGAAATAATTTAAGAAATAGTATTTATCTGAAATTTACTATGAAGGAAAAACCAAATAATTTTATGACCTATGACTCAGTCAAATGACTATGGATGACCTGATAAACAAATTTCTAGAATTATTAAGGTTTGTGCCTTATATCTGAGAGGACACAGTAAAAATCTAGTGATTCCTAAGATGTTTACCACAGTCCTATAAGGACATAATCAATTTCAAAAATCCCTATACCTTAAGCAAAGTTTTTATAAAGGCCTGAATGTGTTACAACTAGTATATACAACAGTCTAAGCTTCCCAAGGCTTGGAAAGACAAAAAACTAGAGAAAATGAGCCAACAGAAGAATGGATATCAACCATCCCCTTTCGGGAATGCAACAAAGATCTTTAAAAGGAAATATTTTCACTCCAATAACCAAAACACCCAAGGAGGAGGTAATCCGGTTAATATGGGAACCAATAAGTTTGGGGATAGCCCCAGGGAACCGTTAAAATGATGGGAATGTGGAGAGTCTCATTTAAGGAGGAACTATCCATGTTTAACTTATGCAACCAAGACTATGGTTCACAACATTCAGGAAGCCACTAGAGTGGGAGATGTGGGTAGAAGCTTCACAGGATCAAAGCAATTGTGGATGGACGACAAGAGGATCACAAGTCCATTGTAGTGGAGGTTGACGGTAAAGTTAACAATAATCATGTTTCTATTTTAATTGATCCAAGGAATACCTTGAGTTATGTCGCTCCTGGTGTAGTGCATTCAAATAAACTTAAGAAGTTAATACATAAAAAATCTTGGCTAGTCCAACTAGCAACAGGAACAAAAACAAAAGTAACTGATTTTATTTCTAACCGTGAGTTAAATTTAGGCAGTCAAAAAACAAAGATAAATCTGAATACTCTACCATTAGGGTCTTATGACATAATTATTGGGATGGGATGGTTAGAGAGGCATAAAGTATTTTTGGATTGTTATGAAAAAGCACTCACTTACAAAGACGAAAATGACACTGTTAGGGCAGTAAAAGGCATACAAAAACCAATCTCAGTTAGGAAGATTTCAACAATGCAATTTAAGAAGTTCATGAGAAAAGGTTGTGAGATTTATGCTATACAAGTGAAAAATCTATTGGAAAAATAAAATAAACCTAGCCTAGAATATTTTATTGTCTTACATGATTTTAGTGACGTGTTTGTTAAAGAAATACCTGAACTGCCCCCAAGAAGAGAGATAGACTTCTCTATCGATCTGTTGCTTGGTTCAACCCCTATGTCTAAGGCACCCTATAGGATGAGTTTATCTGAGTTAACAGAGTTAAAAATTCAACTACAATAACTGTTGGATAAGGATTATATCAGACAAATTGTCTCACCATGTGGAGCACCAGTTTTTTTTGTTAAAAATAAAGACAAAACTTTAAGATTATGCATTGACTATAGAAAGTTAAACAAAATGATTGTTAAGAACAAATACCCCCTACCTAGAATCAATGATCTGTTTGATCAAGTAGGTGGGGAAAATATTTTTTCTAAGTTGGATTTAATATCTGGTTATCACCAAGTTAGAATAAAGTATGAGGACATAAGTAAAACAACATTCAGGACGAGATATGGACATTATGAATTTGTGGTTATACCATTTGGTCTCACTAACACACCAACAACATTCAATGTTTAATGAACAACATTTTCAGTCAGTACTTGGATAAGTCTTTTTTGATATTTATTGATGATATCCTAATGTATTCTAAAAAATAAGAAGAACACGAAGAACATCTAAGGATAGTATTGCAAACTTTAAGAAAACAAAAATTGTATGCTAAATTCGAAAAATGTGACTTTTATCAAAAGAAAATACAATACCTAGGACATGTAATATCTGAGGAAGGTATTTGAGTAGGCCCAGAGAAAATAAGAGCCATAATGGAATGGCCTATCCCTAAAGATGTAGCGGAAATCCGGTCATTCACGGGAATCATCGAGTACTACCACAGATTTATAGAGGATTTCTCTAAGATTTCATACCCTATCACATCCCTATAGAAGCAAGGTAACAATTTCAATTGGTCACAAAAGTGTCAGGATAGTTTTAATAAATTAGAGGAATTGTTAAGAGCCGCACCAATTTTAAGGGTAGTGTTGGATTATCGAGAGGTGGGGTGAATCAATAATAGTGTAATTATAATCCTTTTTCTTCAAATGTTATATCATGTCCAATAATGTGCAGTAAGAAATAAAAAATCACACATATACACAGTACACCAGTGTTTTACGTGGAAACCAAAATCGGAAGAAAACCACAGAATGCTTTTTCTTATATGTCTTAAAGAATTACATTCATTGGAAGCACCAACTTCCTTTTTCCAGCTGCAAATGGAAGGAGGCTCCAATCCCCTAGTTTCTCATACTACAACCTGAGGGAAGCTCCAACTCCCCAATTCTTTGGCTACAACCAGAAGGAGGCTACAACTGCCAATGTTCTCTAGCTACAACCAAAAGGTGACTAAAACCACCTGTCCTTGCCCCATCCTGCCACCCAGAAGTAGAAGTAGAATGATGGAACCACTGTCACATTATCACTATGAGATATATCGTTGCAAACCTCTACCAATAAATCTAAACCATGCATCGACCATGCAACAACCTGTAATCAACCTGTACCATAAACATGTGCATCAAGCATGCACCAACCTATAATCAACCTGTACCATAAACAAGTG
>CBVK0100581245.1:0-11665 GCA_900067695.1 Picea abies
TCCATCAAGATCGAGTCCAAGAATTCCTCCTCCTTCTTGCCTTTATCCTCTCCTTTGGCCATTTATCCTTCCCTCTGTCAGTGCTTCCCCCCTTCCCCCATGCACGCAGGGAAGTTTAGTTGTCTGCTTGCATCGTCATTACACCTTTGTTATATAGCAATATTTTAATCGAAGTATATAGTGACCGAATGTACCTTCTGCGAGGTCTGCGTAGAAATTTCTACTATGTCATGTTGTATGACTTCGTTGTGTCAACTGCAAATTCTGTGATGAAGCATGCCACAATACTATCAAGCCAAAAGTCGACTGCGCAGGTGAATTTGTTGTTCACTTGTTGTAACTGGTCAATCTGTATTGGGGTCCAATCTAGCTGTCGGATCTGGTTTGTCGCATGGTTATCTTTCAACCTTAGTATCCACTCCTGCAATAGGTGAGGAAAATCACAGAAAAATACTTCGTGTAAATACATAAACACGTATTTATCTAGATATTTTCAAGGCGTCAGGCTAGGGTTTCTATTATCTTTCTGGGAAAACTCTAGCTCTTTAGTTCTCAACCAGCCTTCGATTTCTTCTTTCGTGGGGTTCCACGGTCTCAACATTCCCTTCTAGTGACTCAGCGGTCTTCTAGCTTCGGTCATTTTTTCCACATGTGTTCTATCTCATCTACTTAGTCCTTTCTTGTTCCTCTTACAATGGAAATGGAACCAATTGTTGGTTTTAACCTACTGAACAAATCTGCGCTACTGACCCAGGGTTCATATCTTTTAGGGTACCAACAAAGCCTAAAACTATCGGCCCTTTTGGTGAACCAGAAGGCACACAGCACATAGAATGCACTGCATAGTCTCACCCGAGATAGCTTTTATGGGTGGTTGTAAGACTCGGGTGTTTACAGCCTAGGATTGAGTAGGAGATAAAGGTTTTGCTTTTTGATCCATTACTTATGATTTGTATTACAAATTACTGTTATCTGACCTTCGGGATTTAATAGCGCAACAAAAATGAACTAAACAGTATAATAACTCATTCATTCATCACATTCAGCATTTAACTAACAAAAGTAAACAGAGATATGCATGCATTCATCACATTACACAGGTATTACCTTGGTTCACCCCCTCCTAGGGATACATCCACAAATATTTGTCTCTTGACTCTCTTATTATGGTAGTTATGCAGTTCTCACGCCTCACTCTTACAATTCTCCTTAGATCGGTAAGATCTCTATGAGGCGAACTAGATCGCACTAGGCTCCTCAGTCTGCGATCTGATCCTCCAGGTCTACCTTCCGCTTATCTCACTTGTTACAAGTAGTTCTCTTATCAAAACATTACATAAAACAAGTTCAAATCTACAATAGTAGTAAAGCTCAACCTTCGCAAAATCTCCAAACCTCTCTTTGATACATGCTTGCCTATATTTATATCTATTGGGATCTTCATCCATTTACACAAAAACTCTTACCAAAAGCCCTAACTCTATTGTCGTTAGGTCTTCCTTCTCTTCATGCACTCGTTGTTTCCTTCCCGTTGTTTCCTCCCTCTTGCATGCGCATGTGTTGTGCTTCTTGCCAGTTGTCGCTTTCCTCCTACATGCTTTCTTTCCCACGATTGCTCTTTCAGTTGTCATTCTTCTTCGTGCATGATTTCTTTCCCATTTCGGTCTGCTGCCAACACCATGCTCAATCCAATGGGAAAATTTGGATTGTGAATAAATGTCTAGAAGTGTATCTTCATGGATTTACATATGATAAATAGACACAATGGGTCAAGTGGTTTCCCTTGGCAGAATGGTGGAACACATCCTTCCATTCTTCATAAAAAAATGTCCACATTTATGGCACTTTATGGATATCATCCTCCATCCATCACATCACCCTTGAAAGGGAAAGTGAAGGTTCAAGCAGTGGAGGACCACATACAACACCAATAATAGGTTCTCAAAATATTGAAGGACAACTTGGTTACAACACCAAACATAATGAAACAACAAGTAGATCAACGTCACAATGAAAGGGAATTTGAAGTGGGGGATTGAGTATTTATGAGGCTACAACCATACAAATATATGTCCCTCAAGCAACAAAATAAGGACAATAAATTAGTGCCCAGGTATTATGGTCCCTATAAGGTGTTGTAAAGGATTGGAAATATGGCTTACAAATTGGAGTTACCTCCATCTTCACATGTACATCTAGTATTCCATGTTTCTTGCTTAAAAAAGGTAATCGATGACAAGATCCTAATTCAAATTGTTTTACCAAAGATCAATGAAGAAGGGAAAATCATACTATAACCAGAAACAGTCCTTGAAACAAGGGTTAAGCAACTGTGAAATCAAACAATTATTGAGTACCTCAACAAGTGGAAGAACTTGTCAATAGAAGAAGCGACATGGGAAGATGATTTCTTCATGAAAAAATATCTATAATTAATCAAGTGTTGAGGGGAAAACTTGTTTGAAGGGGAGAGGTATGTGAATACCCTAGATAAAGTCCCATGCTAATCATAGAGGCCCATGCAAATCCATATATATTGAATTGTTGTATTTCTATTGTTATATCAATATTGTTAGTTGGACAATATATATATATATATATCAAGGAGACCTGATTTTATGATTATCTCATCTTGTGTTGTGAATTGCATGTATTTTAAAAGGAGGTTTTCCTCTCAAAGTGGATTATCCATTGACGATTTTTGGATTTTGGTTCATAACATACTAGTTTATGCACTAGTTTCCTTGTTGGTATAATTGTTCATACTTATGATTGAGGGAGGGTTGTTAGTATGTGACTCCTAGACAATCATAAATTCCTACACTACCTTTATGTATTTCACATTATAGGATATAGTTTTTACCATTAGTGTGTATTAGATCCTATTTTTCCTCCCCTAGTCTTATCTCTTGATGATGTGTCTATGTGAGAGTAAATCTAGTTTATGAGGCGGTTACATTCATGTGCTATAAAATTATATCATTGGAATGAATATTATATTGGAAGACTATATATGGCTTAAGGCCTTTTCCACCAAGTTCTTGTGTCTAGTCTTGTGTTCTATTTCTTAACATTATTTTCCATTTCTCACTATTGTTCCTAATTTATTAGCTAGTTTTGTTATTTTTTGTGGGATTGAGGGTTTTTCCTCTATTTTGCAAGTTAATGGTGGATTTATTTTATGGTTTTTTATCAACATATATGGCTAGAGAATGAGGGACAAGTTCAACTAAGACAGTAGTACATTTTTGTGTATCATGTGTGCATATCCATAGGGCTTTTCACCTCCCTTTATTTTGTAGGTTCACAAGGTTTTTCTGAGAGGAAAAATGTTTTCCCTTAGTGATATTGAAGCATTCGTGCTCCTCTTAGGTATGGCACATCAGTGCTTCTCTTTGGTATAGAATCATTTGTACTCCTCTTAGGTACGAGGTGGACAACTAGTGTCGCCTCCTCCTTGGTACATTGGAAGCATTGATGCTATTAATACACCATAGCACCAAAAAATAATTTTTATTTTTTAACTTATTAAAAGAGGTATGAAAAACTAAAATACTACTTTTAAAAAAGGGAAAAGTGAGTGTTTGTTTCATTTCTACATTTCACATGAGAGGAGAGAAAGATAAGTGCTTCTACAAGATGATTAAATATAAATAACCATGCATGCATAGAAATACAAAGAGTATTGTAGTAAGGTAACCATTTATCCCTCTTCTTTATTTCATTTGTTCCCATTATTGATTTTATTTCTATTGTTTTCCATTTCTCAATATTGTTCCTTATTTGTTAGTCAGTTTTGTTGGAATTGTTTTAAGCGGTTTGGAGGTCTTGCCTTTATTTTGTAGGTTAATAGTGGATATTTTTTAGGGTTTTACATCAATGAATATGGCTATCAAATGAGGGGAGAGGTCAACCAAGAAAGGCGCATAATTTTTTGCAACATGGGTGCATGTCTAGAGGGGTTTTTACCTCCCTTTCTTTGCAAGTTTATGAGTTTCTTCAACCTGTATGGTGCTTTTCCCTGTGTCCTTGGAGCACAAATACTCCCCTTTTGTATTGGAGCATGATGCTCCAGTTTTGTCTTGGAGCAATGGAGATACTAGAGTTCTTGTTTGGTTTAAGAGCATCAATTGTCCACTTTGGGCATATTACTTGTGGATGAGTTATTTTGGAGAATTTTCATCAAAAAAAATTCATGTAACAATTGATTTCTTTTGTAATTACAAGAGATCCATTCACTAAGTGGATTGAGTGGTTTGACACTCATCGTAGTTTTGTATGTTTGGTTTCACTACCATTATTATATTGTAAAGCTTAAAATTTCAGTATTAGTTATTGTAAGTTTTCATAATATTGTTCTTATACTTATTTTTAGTATATTATTTTATGTGCTTTTAGATATAATTTATATTTCAAATAATTAAAATTATAATTTTTGTTTATTTTTTTTTCAAGTATTTTCATTTTTTCAATTTTTCAAAGATTCATTACTAAAAAGAGATAAGAACTAATTCCTGGAATATTCAAAATAAAAGTTTTGCTATCACTACATTTTAATAATAATGTATTTATTAAATTCAAAAAATCAATATGAAGCACTCATAAAAATTATTAAATACAAAAATATTGGTTGTAAAAATGATTAAAAATATTAATAGATTATTAAGTATAAACATTTTTTTATAATAAATTAATAAATGATTTATTAGTTGATATAACTTATGTTATTTTTAACATTGGAGCAGTGGTTCTCCTCTTTTATCCTAGAGCACTGACATTGGTGCTTCACTTGCAGTGGTTCTCCTCTTTTATCCTAGAGCACTGACATTGGTGCTTCACTTCGATGTGGGTGCACTGGTGCTCCTAATGTATGGTTGTACCATTGCTTCTATAAGCTATGGGTGCATCAATGCATCTCTTTTAGGTATGTGTGCATTGGTGCTCCAATTTGGTATTAGAGCACCAGTGCCCAAATGGACTTGGAGCATTGGTGCTCTTATGTACTCGGAGCACTAGTGCTATTATGTCCTCGGAGTACTAGTGCTTTCTAATATATAATATGCAATAATGTGTATTAAATAGTTGTGCATCAATGCACCTTACTATTTTAAGTGCATTTACAAAAGAAAAAAAAATGTTGTTAAAACATAAGTTGCTCAAATTTTTTAGTTATAATGAACATATTCTAAACCCCTTTGTTATCATTGGTGGAGGTTTTTGTAGGGGTATTTTTTAGAATTTTGCCCAATCTTGTAACACTAAAAACTTCCACTAAAATATCTACTAATTAGTGTTTTCTTTGTAGTGCCTAAAGAGTAATTAAGTTATGACGTCATTAGGTAAAGCTATATCTTATATTATTAAGGATGGGAAATATTAAAAGAAAAATGATGCTTATCTTCAACCTCCTTTGTAACATTTTTTTTATGAAATCACTCATCCCAAGGTATTTATACTAAAGTAATGTTTATAAATTATATTGAAATAATGTTTTTTCACTTGCTCAAACATACAAAATGAATATTGCCAAAATAAAGACTAAATCGGTTTCATTATGGAAGTTATAAACATTATCCTTGATTTTGGCAATATTCATTTTATATGTTTGAGCAAGTGAAAAAACATTATTTACAAAATCGTATTTATAGATAGTTAGTGTATCTTCACATGACAACAAATTGTTATGATTTTGGCAATATTCATTTTATATGTTTGAGCAAGTGAAAAAACATTATTTACAAAATCGTATTTATAGATAGTTAGTGTATCTTCACATGACAACAAATTGTTAAATAATAGCTTTG
Organism: Picea abies; assembly: GCA_900067695.1. Taxonomy (NCBI): domain Eukaryota; kingdom Viridiplantae; phylum Streptophyta; class Pinopsida; order Pinales; family Pinaceae; genus Picea; species Picea abies. The sequence continues at coordinate 5,805 of CBVK0100581245.1, forward strand.
ATAAGTTACACCTTGTAGTACTTGAAATTACGCTACCAAAAAATAGCTTTCATGTGAATTTTCCATCTAATAAATAGTTAAAGTAAAGATGGACTCTTAGAAGAAGTTTCCATGCAATAAACAATTAAAGTCAGGATGGACTCATAAATGAGGGATTCTATTGAGATGGTATTAATTTTATTGTTTTTTAAATAGTAGGATACATCATATTTAACATGTTGAAATAATTTTTATAATTTTAAAATTTGTTTTGGCTCATCAGGGGTAGATTGAGTGGTTGGGATTCATGGTGTTAATGTCACATACTTTAGTTCAAATCTTATCTAGCTTTGATGTGTAATTGTGGGATTTGCGTAGAGTTTGGATTTATAGTGGTAACTCGATAGTTTCGAACATAAATTCTCGCGAACACAATTCGACTTAGTTATCAACTCCCCCAGTCCAAAGAAGAAGAAAAAATTTAAGTTGTTTTTTTTATGTATAAAGTTTCACATTGGTTGTAAGGTATGGCCATAGAGTTTTAAAAAAATATTGCAATGGTAATTGAGAAATGGAAATGATGCATTATCCTTTGTTGAGCATGAAAAAAGCATTGTAAAATTTAGAAGTCCATTATATCAAGGAGGAGTTATCATGTTTTTAAGTTCAACTCCCAACATCGTCTCTAACAACCACTTTACACTCATACAACACAACTATATCCATTCCTCCTTTTTAATTCAATGGCTCATTGTAGTCAATGGATATCAATGTTTTGGTGCAGAGAATATTAGTACTCTACAATATATTCGTTATTGGTTGAGCTAGTCTTTGTTTCCTTTTAAAACGATAACATTTGGAACCATTAGAGCTTTCCCAAGAACCTAAGAAACTAATTCTTGGGAAATTTATGTATAGGGTCCTTGATGTTGATAAAATAAATAGGGTTGCTACTAACAACAATCTATCCAAGGTCCTACATGGCTTCTAGAAGTAGGGAGAATAATTATGCCCACAATTCTAGTAGGAAAGGATATATTTTCAAGGTCACTCATTTTTTATTTTACCAAATAATTTAGGCATTCCCCATTTTAAAACATGACATGTTATGAATCACAAACTTGGGTTGTGATATTGGAATGAACATAATCTTTTAAATAGATTTCCTAGTGGAAACACTTAAAGCATGTGCATGGAGAGATGTTTGGCATTTCAAAAGCTAAATGTGTTCTTCATAGTGTATCTTCACATGACAACAAATTGTTAAATAATAGCTTTGATAAGTTGCACCTTGTAGTACTTGAAATTACGCTACCAAAAAATAGTTTTCATGTGAATTTTCCATCTAATAAATAGTTAAAGTAAAGATGGACTCTTAGAAGAAGTTTCCATGCAATAAACAATTAAAGTCGGGATGGACTCTTAATAAATGAGGGATTCTATTGAGATGTATTAATTGTATTGTTTTTTAAATAGCAGGATACATCATATTTAACATGTTGAAATAATTTTTACAATTTTTAAAATTTGTTTTGGTTTATTGAGTGGTTGGGATTTACGGTGTTAATGTCACATACTTTAGTTTAAATTCCATTTAGCTTTGGTGTATGATTGTGGGATTTGTGTAGAGTTTGGGTTTATAGTGGTAACCTGACAGTTTCAAACCCACATTCTCACAAATACAATTCAACTCAATTATCAACTCCCCCGGTCCAAAGAAGAAGAAAAAATTAAAGTTTTTTTTTTATGTATAAAGTTTCACATTGATTGTAAGGTATGGCCATAAAGTTTTAAAAAAATATTGCAATGGTAATTGAAAAATGGAAATGATGCATTATCCTTTGTTGAGCATGAAAATAACATTGTAAAATTTAGAAGTCTGTTATATCAAGGAGGAGTTTTCATGTTTTTAAGTTCAACTCTCAACATCATCTCTAACAACCACTTTGCACTCATACAACACAACCATATCCATTCCTCCTTTTTAATTCAATGGCTCATTGTTGTCTCTTGATATCAATGTTTTGGTGCAGAGCATATTAGTACTCTACAATATATTCATTATTGGTTGAGCTAGTCTTTGTTTCCTCTTAGAACGATGACATTTGGAATCATTAAAGCTTTCCCAAGAACCTAAGGAACTAATTCTTGGGAAATTTATGTATAGGATCCTTGATGTTGATAAAATAAATAGGGCTGCTACTAACAACAATATATCCAAGGTCCTACATGGCTTCTAGAAGTAGGGAGAATAATTATGCCCACAATTCTAGTAGGAAAGGATATATTTTCAAGGTCACTCATTTTTTATTTTACCAAATAATTTAGGCATTCCTCATTTTAAAACATGACATGTTATGAATCACAAACTTGGGTTATGATATTGGAATGAACATAATCTTTTAAATAGATTTCCTAGTGGAAACACTGATATTGGAATGAACATAATCTTTTAAATAGATTTCCTAGTGGAAACACTTAAAGCATGTGCATGGAGAGATGTTTGGCATTTCAAAAGCTAAATGTGTTCTTCATTGACTTACATTCTAATTATTTTAATGCTCGTTCATGTTCTTACATAAACATAGCTTGGGTTGCTTCATAATGTAGGTGCCTCAATCATTCTACATCTTGTCATTTCCTTATGGAAACAATTCATATGTGTTTCTCTAATGATGGCAATGCATATACTTTTTTGGGTAAATTAACAATCCAACTATAGGCTATGGTTATATGCAGCTCCTAAGCCATGTTGAATGTGGATATATTTTTTTTAATAGTAACAATTAAATTTTTGTATTAAAAAGAGTCATGGTTGAACCGAACAGTGAGATAATACAAAATGTTTTGAGACTGACTAAAACTCGTCGACAAAAGAGACATAATAGAGTCCAAAAAATTCTATTGGTGCCAAGTCTAATTTGGTCTATATGTTCTTGGTAGGTGTACTTCCTATTAAATTGAGAGAACAACAAAACCACCCTAGAGTACATATCAAAAAATAGGAAATATATAACTAATATTTTTTTCCAAGAGGGGTAGCAACAGTTGATCCAACCTAGAGGTCTATGTCTTATCTTGTTCTTTACCTGTGTTATTTTGGTTGGCACACCAATATGAAATATTCCATTAGAACCTCCATGACCCAAGAAAGGGTACACATAACATCCACACTCCTTAAATGAACTCGTGAGGACAATTCCCATGCAATCATCGAGGATGGGGGGAGGGGATAACATAACTGTGTGTGGCAACCCAAGGTCTGTTATGATCGAAGAAACTGGTGATTTTAAAGAACTAAGATGGGATTCCAACTCAAGGTATTCCCCTCAGATGATACTCATAAAAGTACTAATGTCTTGCTCTAATTCCTTTAGCGCCAACAATTGAGAAGAAGTCTCCATGGCATGATAATATCTTATATGATTCTCATCTCAATGTTATCTTTCCCATTCTTCCTACATCCTAAACCACTAAAATTTGAAGGGTAATGTTATAGTGGACTTCCATGAAATCCTTCTAACACATATACAGGCCCCTCTATATTTCCTTTAATTCGCATGATACAAAACACATGTTTTTGCAATGGAAATATACCATTGTGATTCTAAGACTTTCCCATGAAACATTAATAGAAATAAATGAGAAAACATAGAAAATCCACCTCAATATAATGACGAGGAACATGCAAGGTACCAAAAGATAATAGGTAGAACAGACATACGTTTTTTATCACAATTGTTAGCAGAAGAGAAAAATAAAGAGCACATTGACACAATTGATCTAGAAAATGATAACTTTATTATCTCAATAGCCAAGTTCACTTGCCTCTTCAAGGGGTAAACCTCCAGCAGAGTAGAGCTCAAGCAAAAAATGATTCACAAGATAACTCTTTTTCATGCTTTATACCCCTATTTATATTATTTCTATCTTCTCAAGAACATTCTAGAGGAAGAACCTTCTAGTAAGTATTCTTACATTAGACATGTTCACATAATTACATAGGATTTATTTACTAATGTCAAACTTTATTATATAGAAAAACATATTATTCCATCTACTTAAGGGGTTAGGGAGGTTAGGACCCTAACATTTCCTCCCCCCTTGAAAAAATAGCCTTGTTCTCAAGGCTTGAGATGGGGGCATTGTTGTAGAACGAAAGTTTGCTCCCATGTGACATCCTTAGGTTGTGTATCCTTCCATTGTACTAAAAAATCCTTGATTGTACGCTAACAGAGTAAATGCTCATGTTGTTCTAAGATTGCTTGGAGATGCAACCAAATGGAGCCTTCTTCATACAATCTAGGGAAACTAGTTTGAATATGGCACTTGGTTCGAATCACATTCTTTAAGCATGAAACATGAAAAATTGGATGGATCTTAGAGTGACTTGGGAGAACTAACTTGTAGGCCATGGGCCCCACATGCTTGAGGATTGTACAAGGACCATAAAACTTTGGAGCACGTTTCTAGCAGTGATATGTTTTAAGAGATATTTTCTTTTAAGGTTGCAGACGAAGAAACACATGATCCCCTTTGGAAAAATGGAATTCTAAATGACCCTAATCAACTTGTTGTTTCATGGATTATGAGCCATGACCAAGTTTTCTTTTAGGGTATGTAGAATGGTAGCTCAGATTGTAAGGGTTTAGTCGATGTCTTGGAACTTCGAGACACTAGGCAGGTAGGATAATATAGAAGGTGGATTTTGACCATAGACTGCCTCAAAGGAAGTCATGTGAGTAGCATCATGGTAAGATGTGTTGTACCACCATTAAATGAGTGGTAACCACTAAAACCATTGAGAATGCCAGTCAGATGTGAAACACCTCAAATTTGTTTCCAAGCACTTGTTGAAAACTTCTTTTTTACCATCAATCTGGGGATGATAAGCCATGTTGAGATGCAATTGGGTTCCCTGGATCTTGAAAAATTCTTACCAAAATTTGTTGATGAAAGTTGGATCACAGTAGGAGACAATAGAGTGGGACATTCCATGGAGTTTGAAGATATTGTCCATGGAAATTGGAGCCATAGTGGATGTTGTGAACAAGTGTTGGAGGTCACAAAAATGAGCATATTTAGAATGGCAATCGACTACAACCATGGTGATTAATTTATTGTCATATTTGGGTAATCTGATAATGAAGTCCATCGAAATACCAGTCCATATAGCAGGTGGAATAAGGAGAGGTTGGAGTGTTCCTGTAGGTTTGATTGTTTCTCCCTTATTTCATTGGAAATTATCACATTCAACCACACAAAGTGCATATGTCATGTTTCCCGCATTCCTAGAAAAAGGAACATTTGATTTGTTCATATGTTTTGTGAAAACTTGAATTCCCTATTGTTGGTGAAGCATGAATTTCAAAGAGAACATTGGATTTAAAGTGAGATTGTTTTCTCAAATACATACAACCTTTATAGTGAATCTCCTCATTATTCCAAGGGTATCTTGGAGATGCATCAAAATCTCTTTGCAATTGTTGGATTAGATGAGAAATTTTTGGATCTTGGAACCATTCCTGGCAAACTTCCTTTAACCAATCTGCTACAATGAAGGAAAGTGAAAAGAGGGACTCGTCTTCTCCATATTTCCATGAAAGGGAATTAGCAACCACATTTTATTTCCCCTTCTTATAAATGATCTCATAATCATAGTTGATCATTTTGGTCAACAACTTTTGTTGTTGACGGGATGAAACTCTTTGTTTCAAAAAATATTTGAGGCTATGATGATCAATTTTAATTTGGAAGCATTTCCCCATCAAGTAAGGATGCCATAGATCCACCACATGTAGAATATCCAACATTTCCTTTTCATAGGTGGATTTTCCCAAGTGTCTCGCAGAAAGTTGTTTTCTAGTGAAAGACAAAGGTTT
>CBVK0100581246.1:0-11664 GCA_900067695.1 Picea abies
AGTGGCGGGGGCATTGGTTAACCCAAATGGCACCACCCCAAACTCATAATGACCATACCTCATCTTGAAGGTTATTTTGTGGATGTATTCATCCTTAATCCAGACTTGATGGTATCTAGACCTTAAGTTAATCTTCGAGAAGATGGAAGAACCTCCCAATTGGTTGAACGAGTCATCTATTTTTGGTAAGGGGTACTTGTTCTTTATGGTTGTCTTATTGAGTTGTCTGTAATCTATGCACAGTTGGACTGTTCCATCTTTCTTTTTCACAAACAATATGGGTGCTCCCCACGGAGATACACTGGGTTGTATGTAGCCTTTGTCCATCATCTCTTTTAGTTGTAACTTGAGCTCAACCAGTTCTGGCATACTCATCCTATATGGCGTTCTAGATGTTGGCACCGCTCCTGGTGCAGGTTCTATCGAGAAGTCAATATCCCTTCTCATAGGTAGACCTGGTACCTCTTCTAGGAATACGTCCTTGTATTCTCTTAATATGGGGTGGTGTGTTAGGTTTAGTTTGTCATCCTCGACATATTCCAACACCTGTATTGCATATAGAGGACATCCCTTTCTGCAATACTTTTTCATTTCAAGAGCTGATATTTGTCTTACTGAGATAGGCTTTTGAATCCCTTAGAGGGTTATCTTTCCCCCTTCTTCATTTACAAATTCTAAAGTTTTATGGTAACAGTCCAACTTAGTTTTATAAGCAACCAACCATTCCATACCAATCAATAATTCATAAGACCCTAGGGGAAGTATGTTAAGGGTCGCTCGGGTGGGCAATCCACCCATGACGAATTGGCAAGCTGGTATGACCTCTACCACTTTCTTTCTAGTCCCAGTGGCTAGTCATACCAATCACGGCTTAACATGTCTAACTAGTTGTAGTTTTCACTTATCAATAGTCTGAGGGGCCACCTAACTCAAATTAGAACCAGGGTCAATTAAAATAGAAACTAGATGGTTGGCGATCATACCTTCTAGCTCCACTACTGAATCTTGGTGGTTGGATTGATTATCATCCAAGCCTGCATAGATTTGTGGCATGCTCCTAGCCACATCATTGACGGTGGTAGCTTCTTAGATATTGTAGACCCTCTTATTGTTCTATTGTTTGTGTGGATAGTCCCTCAACCAATGATCTTCCACACAACCCCAGCATTTTAAGGGTTCCTTCTTTAGGTTATCGGTCTTTCTTGGGACTGTCTTAAAAGGTTTATTTCCACTTTGAGAGGGGAAATTTTGATGATACACACTTCTAGTAGGAAGGATCATCCTAGAACCCTTTCCATAATTCTTAAAATATTGATGATTTAAATCCCTTCTTCTTGAAACCCGAACTGCTCCTCTTCTTCCAGTCTTTATGAGGCACTGTCTTATTCTTGAACTGTTCATAACAATATCTCACCTTCCGGATGGTTTATTCTAAGGTATTTGGTTCGTCAAACTCAATCATGTCCCGGTAGGTCTGAGGCAATCCACTAATGAATCACTGCATTTTTACCTTTTCATCTTTTATGTAGGGTACATACCTCAGTAGCTCAAGAAATTTATTGACATATTCATCTATGGTGAGCTGCCCCAACCTGAGTTCATAGAATTCCTTAGTATTCCCATTCATGTATTTCTCTGACAGATACTGCTTCCTGAAGTATTTCTTGAATTGTTTCCATGACAAGTCCTTCTCATGGACTCCTTTCACATTCCTAAGGTCTTCCCACCAAATGGAAGCCTTTCCATTTAGGTTGAATATGGTTATTTGATCCTTCAAGTTTTCATAGTATTCGTGGACTCTGAAGTAATTATTTAAACCAAGCATCCAAACTTCATCCTCTTCTCCCTTCTTAATCTCTCCCTCGAAAGAGGGTGGTTTGGATTTATTGAACTCTTCAAGATCATGATTTTTGGAATGTTTTCGCTTCCTTTATTCCCTTTGAGAATGTGAGCTCGCTCTGCTACTAGAAGATCCTTCGGAGTTGCTAGCTTTCTTTCCAGAGGACTCTGTCGATGAGTGTCCCCTGCCTCCAGGTTGGGCCTTCTTCGAGGTACTTATCCTAGTGTGGTAATGTTTTTGGATCTCAGGTGGACTTTGAATTCTCTTCTCATGTCGTCAGTCCATATGACTGGTTGTGGGTTCATGTTGCAGTTTCCTCTGTATTTCGGATAAGCTCTGTAGCAAGACTACGTTAATTTTTGTTTATTTTTCTTGCTCCTTTATCATCCTCTCGTTGTCATCCTTGAAACTCTGTAATTCGGCCCTGAGGCTCCTTACAGTTTCATCTAGATCCAGAGGGGTTTCTACCGCCCTCCTTTCATCAGATTCTTCATCTCTATTGTGGGAGCCATCCCCCACTTCATGACACGTCACCATCCTTTAGTCTTGAATTTTTCATGTGGTTTATTGACTACTCGAGTGCTGAAAAAAAACACTTATTGTTAGCTAACAGTTTATGAACGATACATGGTTCAAATTCCTTAATTGTACGCACATAGTAGAATGTTTCATTCTTTTCTTTAATAATTTTTTTAACCAGATTCTTTAATAAGGAGGCAAGATAGGGTGTCACTCTTAAAAGTACTCTACTTATGGTTTTTAAGCAACTCGTCCATGAGCCCAAGAAGGCCAAGTGTTGTAACCATGCTGTGATACCAATTTTTCACACACCCACGGTGGGGTGAAAAAATTTCGTTCTCCTTTCGGAAACAAATCCACTCTCCACGATCTCTAATTTGGAAAGTCAGGGGACTAGCCCCCTTTTCTTTGATGACCATCGTATATGATCTCGGGTTATGACCGAGCACCAATAATGTGATTGTGGGCATGGACAAAGGTGGTTTGAGTCTAACTACTTTTCTCCCCACAATCCATCGCGAGCCACCACAGGTCTCTTTCTCAATACCATGGTTTTGATTGCGTCCCACCCTCTAACCTTTAAAGTCTGAGCACTTTCTATCCCTGCAATTCAACGTGACCTTTGATCTCACAATCTTGACGATACTTCTAAATTGACGGCTTAGATCTTGCCCCTTTTTAAATCAACAGATGTGATTTTCTTTGGGACTTCGTCGTTCAGAGTTTTCAACTCTCAAACCTTACTTTCTTTGCAATGGCTATCTACCAGAGTGGAAGATCTACTGACAACTGTCCCTCACAAACGAACGGTTTATATGAACTCCAAATCTTCGGCCTTCGGGAGTTCTTGTTCATTACCTCCTCTTTCTTCTGGAGTGATTTCTCCCAGAGTGGCAGATCGTTTTCCACGTGTCCTCTTCCAAATCAATGGTCCTGGTCCTCTTTGAGACTTCGACACTTTTCAACCAATACCATATCAATGACCCTCATCTCCCTTCTCAATCAACGATCAATATTTTACTTCAGAACTTCGGTGCTTTCACCCTCTACTTTCCTCCGGAGTATTCCGTACCCAGAGTTCTAAATTGGGCGCCACCCATCCACCTCAATTCAACGGATCTCGTCCGCTTCAGCAGTTCAGACTTCAACGATTTCAAACTCTTCTCTTTTGCGTTCTACTGGAATGTTTTCACCCAGAGTTAATGATCTGTCACCACGTGCCCTTTGGCTCTGATGATCTAGATTCATTTGGGGTCTTTGGGCTTCAGACATTTCAATTCTCAAACTTCACTTTCCCTCACAGTATATAGATTTCTGTCGTGTGTCCCCCTTGAATCAGATGGTTGAGAATTACAATGGATCTTTACCCGAAGTGCACAGATTCACACCGCCTGTCCTCTAGATCTGACGATTTAGATTCATTTTGACTCTTCGACTCTCCGGTCTTCGGGAGTATAAACTCTCAACTGAAACTCTTGAAGTGATTCCTATGGAGTTACTGATCTTTTGACATGTGTCTCTTGGCGATCAATGGTCAAGATCTACTTTGGCTCTTTGTCTCTTTGGGATTTAGAAGTTTCAATCTTCTATGCACTCATTTATTCCTAAGTGCATTCACCTAGAGACTTTGATATATTGACACGTACCCCTCCTGACGATCAATGGCCATGACCTACTTTGGGTCTCCGATGATTTCACTCTCTCCTTGACCACGAATTCTTTCTCAGGAGTTGTGGATCTTGCACCACCTGTCCCTCTTGGCGATGAACGATCCCAATTCACTTCGGGACTTTGCCCAGTCAACCCTTCTATGCAAACAAAGGTGAAACACTTCGGGACTTTGCCCAGTCAACCCTTCTATGCAAACAAAGGTGAAAAATCGTTCACTTTACCTTAGATCGGACGACTATCTTCCCTTTGCACTCAGATCCGATGGTTAGGATATGTTCCTTCCCAACTCTTCTTCTCTGCTTCCCTGTATGTTGATCTAACAGTCTGGGCTTCTCCCCACAACCGATCTGACGGCTGATGTTGCTCCTCCTCATAAGTTGATGACTTCTTCCAACTTGGAAGAGTTTTGTGGATTTTCAAAGGCCTCATCCCTCATTCCTCCTGCGAGCTCGACTATCTTGGGTCTTTCCTTTGTTCTTGAAAACATTATCCGGCAATTAATCTCGAAACTACTCACCACAAAACATTATCTCTTATGATATTTTCAATTCTTTCAGACCGATGATACCAAAGGACTGCGATACTCCGAGGATTTCCTAAGGGATCATGACAATCCCTCTCGTAATTGTTCAAGGTCTGGTGGTCATGAGAAGACCAATACTGAGGTGTCCAACGATCGACAGTTCACAACAATTATGGGATCCCAACGTGCATGCTGTATTAGAGAGCTCACCCTCTGCAAACTGGAAAATACTCGCCCAACTTGGTCGAACCAGAGTCATCCATCTTCCAGACCGATGAGATCAACAACATTGGTGAATTATGGGATGAAAACTAGCACGTCTGCTACCTTCACCTTCACGCTCCACAATGATTCCCAACCATAGATTTAGTCAAGCGGTTGGTGTTTGATTCATTAACCCCAGTGAGTGTTCGAGTCTATATGACGACCATGATGGCCTCTCCTCTCGTTAAATGACTCACTTCCAACTTCGCTATCATATAATTAAGTCATCGGTGGTTCGGGTAACTTGACTATCATACAATTTGTAACTTGACTATCATACAATTTGACATCTCAGAGCTTCGAGCTCCAAGGTTCTGAGACCTTCATGAGATAACTCCTTTTTGCACAGGGCTCCTATTGTTCTAGAGTCTGTACTTGAGGATATAAAGTATAGAGTCTAGGCATCTGAAAAGAGGGTAAATGATAAACGAGGAAGAAAACAAATTTAGGAAAAGAAGCTAAGGTTGAATTCTGAGTTGTCTATGTTTAGCTTCCAATTGTTCCTGAATGCTTATGTGCCATTCAATGGCTGCCCATGAACATTCGAGTTCGACCCGGGTGGTGGCAGTTTTCAGGATGGTGTCAAACAGTTTTAAAGTAATGCTGGTTTGATCTGTGAGACCGGGTTTGATATTGGGTTGTCTTGTAGCAGGCATAGTCATGGAGGAACATAAATTTAAGGATGTTGCTTTTTAGGTTGCTGATTCTATTTTAGATTGTATGAGAAAAATTCAAAAAACTTCGAATTAATCGTATAACAAAATCAAAGGCCGTTTTCCATATCTGAGTTAACCTTGAAAATCATGCATGAAATGAAAGAAAACATAAAGTTGTCGAACAATGTGAGGCATCCATCAAAGAAGAATCTGACCTCGTGAAAGAAGAAGAAAATATACAAGAGAAACTTCAATGAAGCATAAGATATAAAAATCTAAGTAATTCATAGGTCATGTACCTACTGATAGTCGATACAGAGGAAAAGATGTAAATGATTAGATGACTAAAACAATTGATCACCACAATAGAGGTTGTACTAAATTGCAACTAAGAATTCATCAAAGATACATAAAGGAAATGATGCTAAATATGAAATAACAAAGGAAACACATAACTCGGTCTTGACGGAATATGGAGTCTTCAATTTCTCTTGTATTAATTCCGGCGAAGGAAAAAATTCTCTGCTACAATCCGGCCAAAAGAAAAAATCCCTTGTTCTATTTTCAAAATGTATATTTATACAAGATAAAAACATTTTGAATTCTAATCATTCTAAAAGTTTCGATTACAAATGAAAAAATGAAGTTTTTCACTTCCTGGTCCCTTGTCTTCCTCCATGCGGGCAAGGCATCTTCTTTTCTTTGCTCTCTAGCTCCAAAAATAGGATGGAATAAAAATTTGTTATTATTTTCCTCCAAAAGTTTGCCCTTTCCCTTGCTTAATACAAGTGACACACCTTTCTATCAACTAGGCTATCAACTTGGAAGGTTTTGTTTGGTTGTTCGCCTCAAAAGTGTAACAATTCTTTGCCAAATGTGGCAATCTTTTACCTACTTGTCGGTCTTCTGTGATGATGGACCACAATTGTAAGATTAGATTTATTAACCATTTATCCACTTGGAAAATATCGACCTGACTTATCTGGGATAATTCAACTTATTCTTTTCCCACATTTTCCTTGATGTCAAGCAGATGTTTGGCTATGTCAATTTTGCCCAGTGTTCCAACACTAATTTCTTTATCAAGATCTAACAAATTTTTATTTATCAAGCTGAATGTTTCTTCACAAGCATCTCTCATCTCTTTAGTCTTTTTTATATTCTCATATATATTATGCTCCCACGCCTTCAGTAAGATGTTACCTCTAGTTTTCTCTAGAATGGACAATCTGGAACTAATGACCATTTCTTCTTTAGTTGTTGCTATAACAGCCTCCTCGAAAGCAACCCAAGCCACCTCTGCTTCTCTTTCTCTCAAGGAGATATCCTTTAGCGCTTGTTCTATTTTCTGAAAATGATTCTGGATGGTTTCTACTTTAGCAAGTAGATCCTATTGAGCCACTTCTACCTTCTTTCGTATTTTTGTGGCTTGGGATTGGAATATCGTTATGTCTATGACCTAGCTTTCAGCATAAATTAATTTTGCTTGTAGTTGTTTTATTAACTCCTCCTGTTGATTTACCTGTGTTTGGCTTATTTGTGCCGACTGATGCATCTGCTCGAGATCGGATTTGAGTTTTTCGATTTCCTATTGATCAGCTACTCTGACTTGCTCGAGATCTTTGTTTGCCTCATTCTTGGCATTCGCCTCTACTGCTGCTACCTGAGCCTGCAATTTGCCGATTAACAGGTTATTTTGTTTCAATCGTGCCTTCAAGGTTCCAACTGAATATTGGTTGGCTATTGCATAAGCCCCCAATGTTCCTGCTATCTCATCAGTGAATTATTCCTCTTCCAGGGCTTCTCCATCTGTTAAAATTTTGTATTTTTTAACTGCTACGCTCGCTCTTTGGTATGTCTCTTACTTCACCATGGCCTTCCTTTTCTTGCTAAAAAAGAAGCCGTTAGGAGGCAATTCTTCTACAGAGATAGGTGTTAGATATTCTTTGAATATTATCTTTGCGTCGGGATTCCCCTTTGTAAATTGTAAGGGTGTGATGGATGCGATGGGGCTGTCGATTTCCTTGTATGATTGTTTCATGGTAGCGTCTGTGGTCATCTCTCTTGATGTAAGAAACAGTGTGACACATACCTTGTTCGGGGGTATCTATGATTGAACTTTGACCTGTTTACCTGGTGTAACTATCTCTGGGTTTCCTTCTTCTTGATTGGGGATCTTGACTTCCTGATTCGAGGTCGTGGTTTCTTCTGTCTTTTCCCGAGTCTCTTGTTTGCTATGGTTTTTGTCCATTGAACCTTTAGCTTGTGCTTGCTGCGTACCCGGAGGTTTTGAGGTTTTTCCCTATAAAACTTTGGGGAGGCAACTTCTCCAATGCTCCTGGAATTTATAGAAATCGACCATATCTCCGGGCAGTAGAACTTGAATCCGACTTAAGACTTCTGATTAGGACCTCAATTCTTGGAAGAATTCATCATGAGGTGAGTCTTCATGCTCATATATTTTTAGACCACTACTCTCCATGTGATTACTTAGAACCTTATTAGGTTCGTGTTTCTTAAACTCAATATCTACTAATTTCATTTCCTCCAAGGTTGCGGTCTCCGCTTTGGCATGACCAAAATCTAATAAAGAATATGTAAAAATGTGAATGGGGAAGGGTGGCCATACCTTCTTCTGAACTCCTTTGAGATATTTTCTTATCCCACTGAGCACAGTTTTCCTGGCGATCTCGCGACACATTAGCTTATCTGGAAAGAATAGTGGCAGGGCATATGGGGGAACAGAGCTGCCAAAGACCCTAAGATACAAAAACTCTGCTTCTATATACCAATCTACCACACAACTTAGGTTGGCCATGATTTTATCTAAAATCCTGGGAGGCGAGTGGTTGAAGATAGAGACATGCATTGGTACCATTACCCAGTTGAAAATCTCATAAACAAATTCTTTGGCTTTATCTTCCCAGAATTTCGAGTGGTACACATGAATAGGCTCTGCATTATTTGGAGTCCAACACCATCTCATTAATGGGAAAGGTGTCATGAAGCAAATAAAATCCATAATGTAAGCATACATGAAAAATGAAGATACTTTCCCACTCACCTTTTGTGCTCAATATTCTGTAATCTGACTGGCCAGACTATCTGACAACAATTTGGCCCAGTCGAAAGAGAATTCCTCAGCTACTATGTGAATAAGTGGTACCCATGGGAGAAAGAAGTGAGTGGTGTCATCCTTCCCATACAGTCTATAAACCATCATCGCTATATACATGAATTGTGGCTCTAACAATGAGATTGAATAAATTCCATTGGAATCGGCTCTAAATTTCGTTGGGTGCGAACACCAGTCTTTGATCAGGTCGGATAAGCTTTCCAAAATTGCTCACATTCTTCCTTTTTGAAACCCTCTAAGAATTTGGCTTTGTGAGTAAATATTGGTGTGGGAGACAACCTGTACATTGCCTACAAATGCTCTGGCCTGAATGTCCCAATTTCCACCTTCTGCTCATTAAATATCGTCCTAGTCGGGATATCTACATGGTCCAGTGCCCATTTGATCATATCATCATAGGGAAAGAGCCAAAGCCTTGCTGCTATCTTGTGTATCTCTGACTGAGCGACAACTTTGTATTTGATGGATAAGTCTTCTTTTTCATTATCGCTGGAATCATCTGGACAATTTATCAGCTTGAATTGCAAAACGTTGGAGACATGTGTCCATGTTTTGATAGTGTTGATGCTTCTAGGTGAGGTATCATAAATAATATCTGAACCTTGGCCTGAATGCTCGCCAGTTGTCTTGGGTGTTTTCTGCGGAGCCATTATATAGAACCTTGAGATTAGGTCTCCTGTCACAGAAAATGAAAACACAGACAAACATTATCTGGGTAAACCGGATCTGTGAAGACTAGAAGAAAATTTAAAAAAAATGACGGAAAACCTTCCATTTTGAGCACTCAAGTCTGTGTGAGTCCTTGCTGAAAGAGAATTTAAATCATTTAATAGAAATATTTGGAGATAGGATCTTACTATCAATCATTTCATTAATTTTCTTATAAATGTCATAAAAGTTTGATAATTCGAGACTTGGGAAGATCGCAGAAACGTTTAATTATTTGTCTGTAAGTTGTACGGGTTAAAAATTATTTAAGGTATTGATTTATCCAGATTAATCATTTAATTAAGTGTGATTATTCCTTAATCCCTTTCTCAACATTCGCATTCTTGGATGATTTTACTCTTAGCCTTTGATCATGAACTCTGAATCTACAATATTGCGATTTGGTTGATTAACTGTGATTAGACTTAGGTTTTTAATTAACCATGATCAATTAACAAAATTCACGACCTTGGGTATCGGGGTTACAAACATGTTGCTTCGAGGTAAAAACCATCGATTCACGAGATCACAATAATGATTAACTATGGCTTAATTAACATTATTCTTGTGATTAACCAAATTTATTTTAAGTTGATTTCGCAACTTCGCACGTCGGGAAATCAAAGGTCGTTCGAGGTGTGACTCCCAAAACATGAAAGCACAATGTATTAAAAGTGATAATCCCTACTTAATGGTTTGATAATCGTGATTAACTTAAAACAACTTCACTATTTCGCGTGTCGGGACATTGAGAGCTTTGATATGTATAACCGTAATATCTACGAAATCCTGAAATCCGACTTTTCTAAGGCTCATGTGTATCGCTTTTCTATTTATAAAGTAGGCAGCTCCAACATTTTGATCAAAGGAGCACTTGAAAAATTACATGTGTTCCAACATAGGCTCCAACTAGGGATCTCATCTCCTTGCGGGACGAGAAGAACAGTAGACCAAGTGCCTTTATTGGGTAAATGGAGTCATTAGTTTTCTTGTGCAAAACTTGTTCAGAAAGGGGTATAGAGAGAATTGGAGATTTCATATTTATCCCCTGAAATCTTTCAAAACTCAATCGCCTTCCAATCTCAACTTTAGTCCATTTGATGAATTCCTCTTCCCTACTGTTGAGTTTGGGTTTGCTTAAGATAATCAAAACAACCTTAAGAATGTTAACAGGTTTTGTTGATTTTGCTTGCATCAAGGTGAAGTAATTTCAACATTTTTAATCAGGGAATCATGCACGAACTTGGGATGTATATTAGGTTTCAAAGAAAACTAATTACCATAGTACATTATAATTCATGTATAACAACTTTACAAATATCCTAGACATTGATTCACTGCTAGTGAGCCTATTCAATACCCTAGTGAAGTTATCTTTTTCCCTTTATTGAATTTCCTTTCACCACTTCAAGTTGTAACTTTGCATTTAAATGTCGAGATGAGGGCAATCATTTTATGAATTTCCTTTCATCATCTCTTCTTGGACTAGATGGGGGCAATCAATTTTTTGAATTTCCTTTCACCATCTATCTTCTATTTTTCTTTGACATGAAGTGGGGGCAATCAATTAGTAAAGAGTATACCAGGGGTGATATATGTGTATAAAATTGCAACAGAGGTCTGTTAACTCACTTTGATTACTCTGGATCAGTTTTCCTTTGACCTTCAAGATATCTTAGTCCACAGGAAAACTTATGGGAGAATTTATTTCCAGGGGCCTTCTTTTGAGCAAGACTAATCATTAAAGCTTGTTGAAATAACTAAGAGAGTTAGGATTAGCCTATGCATAACTTAGTTCAGTAAGAGCCGAGGAGCTATGAGGACCTGCCCCCCCCCTTTTTTTTAAAGAAAATCATTTTTAGTTTTCAGATCTAAAGTGTAACCTCTTCTCCCTCTGTGGACGCCATGGGAAGGCATCTAGATTCAGGGGGGAAAAAACCAAAGATTTGGAAGATAGTGACATAGAAGGTTTCAGATTTCATAAGCACAATCGTTATAACGCAATCCTGACTCTTGGAACTTTTTTATTTGAGGAATATTTACTTCTTCTTCTTATTTTAATTATTTTTATCTTATCCAGGGGAACTTTTTAGAATCCACAGTAAAAATTTGTTCTTTTGATAACACATCAAGTGAATATGTTCATGCTCATGAGCCCGCTGTTGCACCTAAGTGACATTCATTTGAAATCTAGATATTTTGGGAATTCATACCTTTGCCTTACCATTTCGTTCTCATCGCAGTAATTTATCTTTTATCACCTGTTTCGGGCGAATCGATTTCCCGATACATGACCATCAGTTTTCTTCTTTTTGATGTTTGGGCTGTAAACCAGAATCCTGTAAGA
>CBVK0100581247.1:0-11664 GCA_900067695.1 Picea abies
TCCTTCTTCTTCTTTCTCCAATTATCTCTGCAAATGTGTGTATTATTGTTTAGATAGATCTATTATGTGCAGGTTCAACACATTTACAAGTTTTGTTTACAGAAATCAACACAATATTATCTGAAATCACACAAAGTATTATTAATGTATATATATATTGTTCACAAGAAGGAGAGAGGAAAACAATGAAACGAAACAAAATTAAAGCTCAATTTCATACATAGTAGTTTTGTTTACAGAAATCAACACAATATTCTCTGAAATTACACAAAGTATTATTAATGTCTCAATTTTCTCTCACATCCTATACACAGGAAACCTTCTCCAAATCCTCTTCCTCACACTCCTCTCACACACATGCTCTTCAATTCACTCTATCGAGGATGGATTCCTCACTGATTGGCCATGCTTACATTATTGTCTATGTTTTCCTTTTATCCATATTTGGCCTTTTCCACTCACGTATTCTTCCTATACAATCCAACCTCTAAATTCCCATAGATTCGCAAAATTTAAAGGTGTAATCTTAATAGTAAATTAGTTTAGATCCTATTTAGACTCCTCAAAATATACAAAGGATTTCTCAAACCCACAATATCCTCATCCTTCCCTAAAATATTTGTTAAGCCTAAGAATCTGCTAATAGTACAAACTCGTTCTCATGATAAAACACTTATTCAAATAACTCATCATTATGTAGACTCTTCTAAAATTCATAAAAAAAAACATAGAAATTACAATAAATTTAAATTTAGGGAACCCACTCCCTTAGTAAATATCAAGACCCTCCTAGATCTTCTTGAAAAGATGAATTTTTTTATGGAAATGCTCCTACATCAGACTCCCAAGGAAAAAAATACTTATGATCTCCTGATGATGAATCTTCCACTTGATGGATTTATCTCGGATTCTAAATTTTATGTTGTTGATATACACTTGTCCTATTGTAATGTTTCCTTGTTGTTGTCCTCCATCTTCCAAGATCCCAAATTTTACTCTTTTGCTGCCCTTGGCTAACTGTCTCCTTTATTTGAGTGTTCTTACAAATAGTAAATCTCATCATAATCTTCCATATTCCATCTATCTCAATGTCCATCTCATCCTTTTTCTAGTATATGTTATTGCTACAAACTTGCTAGTGTAATTTTATAGACAAAATTTGTATGGTCCTGACTGCCATCTTTCTTTTTCTTTCCTTTTCCCAGATTTCTACAACAACATAATCACTGTGATCCTCAACTTCATGAGGGTACATTTCATCCATACTAAACTCTTTTACTTGAGACATTATCTCAACAACGCCTAGCTTCATGAGAGCTCTTCTCCACTATGGTTTAAACATTCTTACATAACTAGTTAAGGCAATTTATTTCCTCCTCCTTTCTTCACACTCTTCTTCTAAATGCTCTTGTTTCTTTATGCAAGACTGTTCTTTGGAACTTTGATCCAAAATGGGTCCATTGAAGGCTAAGAATAACTCAGAACTCATAGAGGCAACTCAGAACGCTACTAACTAGACAATTATTGTACGACGCTATGAGATGCCCACTATTTATTAGTGGCCACATATCACTAGTATGTTGGCTGGGGCATTGCTAATATGGCATCTCTAATGAGGTGGCACCACATGGAAACTTACATGGAAGCACATTGTGGTTTGGGTGTAGGTTCCAAGGTGAAACATATTGTGGAAGGTGGGTTCCATAACCAAAGGGGGGGGTTTCAATGGGAGGTGCAAGTTTGTAAGGAAAAAAAGAGGCATAACAATAGTTCCAAAGGAGGGTTTGTGGGTAAAAGGAGGGGAGAGTAGAGATATTAGGAGGAGGTAGCTGTAAAAATTTCACTGACGGTATGAAGTATGTTGGTGGGAGAGGAAGGGCACTGGAAGTAAAAGATTGTGAAGGTGAGTGCAAGTTCCAAGGAGTTTCTAGGCTAGAGAGGGGTTTATGGGGGCAGGTAGGTATTCTAGTAGGGTAGTTAAGGTACGCCAATAGAGTGTGTAGGACCATCTATGGGATGTTGGAGCATCGCATATGGGAGGAGTGTGCATCCTAAAAAATGGTATAATTGGAAAGTGTAGGGCCAACAAAAAAGGTACAACGATGTATGCAAGGGAGGAAGTTGACCTAAAAATGAAGGGATATGTCATAGAACATCCAAACAAATGAAAAAACAACATGGAGGAAAATATTGTTTTTTTTAATAAAATTAAAAAATGAAATGAAATGAATCAGAATACCTAAAATAGATGAGAAAAGGTGTAAATATTGAGCATACAAAACCCAATTTCATTGAAAAAAGAAATATTCCTGGCTAATTTCATCATTGAAAACTCAACCACGTGTTAAATTTGTTTGAAAAAAGAATTAAAATGTTCACTTATGACAAGTTCCCACGTAACCAGTTTGCATACGTCGATGACATATCACATTCGGTAATCATAGTTTACCCTTAAATTTCTCTAATACCATGTTTGAAATCGCACATGGTCATGGTATCACAACAGAATAGAAAAATCACAATTGACATAAGATATATGTGGTAAAACCCTCAAAAGGGAAACATCCTTAAAGCAAGGCGGAAAGATCAATTATTTTTCAATCAACTATGTTCAATGAGGACCTAAGTCATTTTTTTATAGAGAATATGCTTGCATGATATTTACTCATTTATTTGCAATTCAATGAGCTATAGCTCAACTAATTATGTCTAAAATAGATGGGTTCTCTAAGTTAATATTACTTGACCTTGGGATCCATCAATGCATGGATAGATCAAGATAAGTTAAGATAGGTAATGCCAACCTTATCTTGATAACTCCAATTCTATATTGGATAATTACACAACTATTTATGGTGCATAATTTATTATTTAGATGTGCACACATAATTATGAACCAACAATAAGGATGTGGAATGTGTAATTTGTAGAGGAAGACAAAAGCAATACTAAGTTAATAGGGAAAATAAATTACGAGCCAATGTAAAGAATATTTCATCCCAATAGAAAAAAAATGCCTAAATACATTCCTCCACACCAACATCATGATAACAAGTTTTACAATCCATAAATTGAAATGATGAAAGAGAGAAAATGTCACATATGTGGTGACAAATAGACCTTAAGTTAGAAATGTAATATATATATATATATATATATATATATATATATATATAATATATATATATATATATATATATATATATATATATATATATCATTGGATTGAGAAAGGGGATAAGGTAGAGTTTTTTCGTCATTAACTAAAATGAAGAAGGAAATGGAGAAATTACTTTTGATATCAAATCAAGGTATGGAGATAAAAAAAAACAATCCTTAAAAATCACTAGCAATCACAATAAACATTACACATGGCCAAACCTTGAAGACCGATGGACATGAGAAAAAAATCATGTTGATAATATCCCTATCGACATTAACAAAAAGGTCACATCCTAAAACCTTGAAACTGAGAGGAGTAGTAAATAATAGTGATGTTACTATACTTATGGACTCGGACAATACTCATAATTTTGTTGGCATTAATGTTTCAAAGATGATAAACTTCTTTGTGTATCCCACTTAAGGTCTTTATGTTATAAAGTATCCTTAAGATTATAAAGTTTCAAATTATTCACAAGATCATACACATCATGGCTTAATGGAATGGACATTGTTTAAGCTATAGATTGGTTAAATTAAGTAGGCTCTTACATTACCAATATTCAAGAACAATTTAGGGAATTTAAATGGAAAATAGAAACCTATAATTTGTATGGATTTAAAATCCCATTTACAAAAGTAAGCACTTTGCAACCAATGAGGAAGATAAGCTATAAAGGCATGTCGACCTACAAAAACTATGAATGTAAGCACTTTGCAACCAATGAGGGAGATAAGCTACAAAGGCATGTCGACCTACACAAATCAACATCATCAAAGGAAAGAAAAAAAATGGTCTAGATCCTATCACTTTGACAAAAAGAAAAAACATTGTGCAAATGAGCATCAAGCTTTGTTTGTAATAATGAAGTAGAAGAAATCCATAGTATAATGAATGCATTACAAGGGAACCTTGTTAGTCTTCATAACCATATTAAACATCAAATCGACCATCTTGAAGTAAATAGAGGAAATTACCAAGGAAGACATTTTGAAAAGAGTCATCCACGATGTCCACTCTAAGATATACTCTTAGAACAAAGCATCCTTTAAGAGAAAGGATATGTAATATACATAAAATATATTATATATAAATATAATAATATTAATAATAATCTAATATTAA
The DNA here is from genome assembly GCA_900067695.1 of Picea abies. Lineage (NCBI taxonomy): Eukaryota > Viridiplantae > Streptophyta > Pinopsida > Pinales > Pinaceae > Picea > Picea abies. Next base: position 4,289 of record CBVK0100581247.1, read on the forward strand.
GGTCATGGACTGGCTAGACACCAAATTGATGTATGAGACTCCCTTGTTTGTGAGATAAATGAGGCCCTCTATGTAATGATTTATTGTTTAGTCTATAGAGGTATACATACCCTACCCTCATTGAATTTCAACGTATCACATCAAATGAGGAAACACATTTTCTTAACCATTAGGCCCACTGCAGTAAAATATATAAAACATAATAGTATAATATAAACTTATTTAGATAGTCAAACATGTAAACTAATTAATATAAATACAAGTTGGCTCCTCAAACGATATAATTATTCAATGTGGTTAGTCTTTGCATGTGTACTTATAGAATGAAACCCTTGTAATTCCATATCACATTCATTTCGTGTATTAAATATTTTGTAATTCAAAGTTTTATCTACTTTTGCATATTCTCTATGGAAGCAGGAGATTCAACCACTTTAACCAAGCTAAAGGTGTTGTATATTGATGTATTAATGGGTGAGCAACTTGATATAGTGGTATGTGTATTGTTGGGAAATGCACTCCATGCTTACCATATTCTGTGTATTTATGTTATTGTGTAGATGCAACCATATGTGAAATCTTACATGGTGAGGTTTAGCTTCAGGGAGTTTACTAACTAATTAGTATATATGAGTAGTATATGTAGGTCACTTAAAATATAGTGACATGCAATCAATGTTATATTATAAATTTGAGCTTAACGGTTTGGTGGATTAGCCACCTTAACCAACTTAGGGGAGTTTATATAATTATGCATTGAGGAGTGAGTAACAAGAGGAGGATATTGCATACGTAGGAGGAATTTGAAAACACCAAAAAACAAGGAGAAAAACATTAAGTGTACAAACATTGGAGACAATTAAGGACACTTGAGAGGACAAATTATAAAATTAGAAATGTAGAATATACAAATATTTAATTGTGGAAATAAAAGAAAAGGAGAAAATGAAATATATGTAGGTCACTTAAAATATAGTTATGTGTAACATTGTTATATTATGAAGTTGAGCTTAGGTGTTTGTGGTTTAACCACCTTAACAAACCTAGGGGTGTTACATAATTATGTATTGTGGGGTGAGTAACTTGGGAGAGTTGTGTGTGAATTGTTGGATAGTGCACCTTGAATTTTCATGATGTTCTTGTTCCAATATCATCAATATAAGTCACATTTTTAATTCTCTCCACATTATGTGTATTTATGATATTGTGTATCACAAACTAAGGAAATTGCATATGTAGGAGACCAAAAACACCAAAAATCAAGAAGAAAGATAGGAAGTGTACATAGCCTAGAGACAAGGTGAGACATAGTGAGAGGAAGCATTGTGAAATTAAAATGTAGAATATGTGAGTATTTAAATTGTGCAAATAAAACAAAAGGGGAAAATAAAAGTTCTTTAAATGTTTTGATTTAATAAAGAGCTTGTGGAAAAAAAGATGGAAGAAAAGCTAGAGGAAATTTTTTGACACAATAGTTGTCTTTCAAGTGATTGCAAATCATTTGAATACTTAGAATTGAACCACTTCAACAATAAACAACAATGAAATGAAATAAGTAGCAATGGAAGAGACAAAGGGTTGAGGTCACTTACACACTCATTGTTGGAATGCACTTGCAATTCCTAAATAATCCAGGAGAAGATCTCCATGTAATTGTTAATCAAATGAGTAACAAGTTTTGATTGTATTGATAATCGGATGAAATCATTACAAATGAGTGGGGAGACCCATTTTAATACTCTTACCCCCTCACTTCTAGGGGTAACTAGAGGATATTTGTTCTCCATGATCCACATTTTAGAAAACAATTCTGATGATGACATTATGGACTCTTCATAGACAGTTTCCCACAAATGCCTTCCATTACATGCTCAGCTCACTCACATTAGATGCCATGGTGCATTACACATTGAGGTACCATGTTTTGATACTTCATATTGAGTATTTATTTCAATGTTTGGGGCATGAAAATGGTGATCATGGGTTGAATTGAATTATCAATCATGATGCTTTGAATTTCTATTTTTTTCTTTATTTCACCTTGGTGGTCATCATCATCTCCTAGTCAAGTGTTGTCACTCTTGGGTGAAGTTGTACTATTGGGGGGCCTTAATAGGGATAATGTGTCCATAACCTAGTTCATACATAACACACTCCATCTATCTCCTCTTTGTTATCATATATTTGGGTTGGTTGTCATATGTCACCTATAAAGGTTCGTGCCTCATAATCCTCACGAGAAGAAGGAGCTAGAATGCTCGGTGTTGATGTAGCTTGAAATAAAAATAAATGACGTAGAAAGAGAAAATTATATAATTCAAAATGAAAAGCAAAGAAACAAGAAAGAAAAGCGAAGTATAAAAACCAAGAAAGAAAAATAAGCATGAGCTCTACCCCTTTTCTAAGAGGTCATCACCCCAAGTCCTATGCAATGAATGCATACCTAATAAAAGGAATTAGCAAATGAAAATCAAAAGCCAAAAAATGTTGATTGAATAAAAAAAAAAGCAAATAGGGGTTTGGAAAGACACAGTGTCGAGGAAAGGGTAAATCACTTCCTAAGCGCTCATGAGGATGACTATCATACATAACCTTTCATGACTATGCCACCACCCATGAAGTAAACCCCAAACCACACCATATGTCATTGCACATGCTCGTTGATGGGTTCTTTGGGACATACTTCTTATCTTGGGTACTGGCGTACCTAATAGGGGGTAATATTGATCCTCCCATACCTAAACTTGGAAAATTGTATAACTTTGTAAGCTAGTGTGAATTTTGAAGATGATATTTAATGCGATCCATCTAATGGATTTTGCATTGACATGATCCACTTTATATTTTGTGTTTGACATGTGTGCATGCCTTCAATTTTGATGGTGCATTGCACCAAATTATGAGCCCATCCTCAAATGATGGATTGCACATATCCACACATTTGATTGATACATTGGTCCTTTGGAGGAAATTGAGGGGCTAATAGCACACTTCACGGAGGTCATCCCCACCACTTGAGAGAGGTCATTCCACACTTTTTTTAGGACATTGAGCCCTTTGCTTAAATGACTCCCTTGAAAAGATACCCTAGCATCTATGAAGTATGATGTGGTTGTTTTTAATAATGGGGCATTGGACTTTGATGATAATTTGACCTCTTGATGGGACGTCACACCTTTGGAGGGGATGTTGGACCTTTTGATGATGATATGGCACCTTTTGATGAAATGTCACACCTCTTGGGGGATGATACACCACTTGGAGATGAAATAGTGCACCTCTTGAAGGCAACGTTTCACTTTTGATTCCCCTACACATTGTTTTGGATTTGTCCACTTTATGAGGCCACACATGCCACACTTGTGAGCTTGAGCACACATTTATGATGGATGATTTGACATTTGAGCTACTTTACTTCATCTTGGAGGCATCATTGGGGATCTTAGTGACCCATCCACTCATGTATCATGTATTTTTGTGTCTTGTTGCCTTATATCTAGGGTTTTTGAGAGACAAAAGCATTATTTTATGCTTTTAGTTCTTCTAATGGATGAGAAGGGTGCTTGATCTCTCATATAAATAAGAGAAGCACTTATCACTTGTAAATCATTTCTATTGGTGGAGAAATTATCACTACTTGTCTACTACTAATTTCTCTCTTATACAAATAGTTGTGGACGGCTAGTTAGAGCAACTTTTTGGAGAAGATGTCTTGTGGATGATTTTTCTATTTCATGGATGTTCATTGCTAGGGTTTTGAAGGATGGAATGTTTCTTGAGTAATTGGTCTCTTGTTATCTTGTGGTTTTGTTTATGAATGAATGTAAGTGTAATGTTGCTTCTGTAAGTGTAATGTTGCTTCTCTAGTGATGGTTGTGCATTCTCTTGGATCTTGCTTGAACAATCTCTTCTTGTTGAAACATATGGAAGGTTACTAGAGAAGAACCTCGCTTGAATTATCTTTGAAGACATAGTGATATACTAGGAGGATCTTCTAGGGTCATTTATACTAGGAGGGTCTTCTAGGATCTTGTGCTTATTCAACTTCAACTTCAACTTAACTTCCAATTTACATTCACAAGATTTTTAACTCATATGAACCTTTCATAACAACTTTGTTTTGACTCTCAACTTGATTTCAACTAAAAATCTCAACCATGCTTTACATATAACCATTTACATCAACACTTACTCAAATAAACTTTGACTTCTTTTGACTTTTACACTTCATCGTCAACTTCACCTTTAACCTTAACTCAACTTCCCTTTGACAAAACCCCACATGACAATTCCATGCACCTTTAAAATATTCTTGACTACCTTACATAGATTTATCAAACAAAAAAAAAAGCCAAAACAGACCAAAACCTTTTGTCTCAACATTGAATTTCACAATAACTATTCAAAACTTAATTGTATCCCAAAAAAACAGGCCAAAACCTTTTGTCTCAACATTGACTTTCACAACGACTATTCAAAACTTGATTATATCCCAAAAAATTAGATCTAAAGATAGACATAACCACTGTCATTTTGTCTTTTCAATAGAAGAATCTTTCGTTACTGTCCAAAGTCATGAGCCCATTTTTATGACTATTTCTGTTTGTGCAAAAATTTTCAATATAAAATAAAGGGTTTCAAAATCTTCATGTGATATCAGAAGAAAATATACCTTCGAAAATATTTTGCATGAGCTCCTCATCTGTATTTCATTCTTCTTCTCGACATAGATCGCAACCATTTCCATTTGCATCTAACTCTTCGACTAAGAACCAATCAACACTGAAAATTTCTTCAGCACCCACCAAGGGTTTCAGGGTCCGACTGGTTGGGGATTCTCTAGACCTGGAGAGCATTGGTCAGCTCCGCACAGGTTCAGGGATGACACACGTACTACTCAGCTCAACTCGTGTTGCAAGTATGTGCAGTGTGTAAGTCGAGCACTACAAAAGTAATTGACCACCTGAGCTGAGAGAATGTAAAAACCAGAGCAGGGATTTGAGACAACTGTGGAGCTTCGTGTCGTATGAAATGGTCGGCTAATGATAATCAGATTTTGTTGATTAATAAAACCCTAGTGCAATTCATTGTTTAACCCTCTTTCTTCATTGGTTAATTACTTGTTCCAGGGATAATTTTATTGTTGTTGTTATAACTTGGTAATTACTTTTTCCAGGGATAATTTTATTGTTGTTGTTATAACTTGCATTACTATTATAATTTACTATTTTTATTTCAAATTTTACAACAGACAATAGCTTTTTATTGTTTTGTAGTGTTTGGGGATCTTCCTGAGCCTAAAATTGACTTGGAAAACCTTTTAAATTGAACTATATCATCATCTATTGAAATCTAGAAATTGCATTATCTTACCACCTTATCTTTACCTTGTATATCTTATTCTATTGGTGGTAGATTGAGTAGCTACATGAAAGGCCTTAGACTTGATAACGTTTTGCCTAGAGATTCTTGGAAGCTATTAGGAAAGCCTCCCTTTTTTGGATTTAATCTTTCACTAAAGAGAGGGAAGTTGTTGGGTAGTTGACATTTTTCAATGTTCTACTAATCTTGGTGCATTGTGAAGGCTTTGCACTAAGGTGCTAGATTGTGTGGTAACAAATACAACTCACATGCTAACACCTCTCAACTTACATAGCAATGAGTCATTAATGCATATAACGAACACATGTCTACTAATTTAGTGATGACTCATTAATATGAGTAATCTCAACTTAGTGATGGGGCATAAATAATTTACATACAAAATATGTTGTCTATAGGTACACAATATTCCCTCGCTCTTGATAATTATGTGTCCCCAAAGTCATCTCTAATACTAGTACAATTTATTCACTGCTTACATAATAAAAGTAGGTTTATTTATCCAAAAATGTTTTTATTAACATATGTATTCTTTATTCTTTATAACTTATTTCTTCCAGCTTTCAAACCCTGCACACTTGCATTCATTAAACAATCAAAACGTTTTCACTTTAGCACAAGCTACAACAGTTGATACAGCTGGAGCTTGCCATCAGTGGTTGGATTCCTGTCAGCTAGGATTAATTGGGATACTTGGCGCTAAATGGGAAAGATTCGTTCAAAATCTGAGGAGTGGCGGCATTCGAATTAACTCAGAAAAAGATAAGCTCATTTGGTCTTGGAACCGTTCGACAGGTAAAGTCACAGCTAGATTTGCTTATCAATCCATTCTATATACAAATATCCTGGCTGAAGAGAAGTGGTGGCATAAATCGATCTAGATTGTTAAGATCACAGTCAAATTAATTTGCTTCATGTGGCTTTGCTTAGAGGACTGCATCCTCATAGGCCTTAATTATCAGAAACGAGGCGGCATTGGCCCCACAACCTGCACCCTTTTCTTAAAAGATGAATAATATGTCACTCATCTATTTATAAATTGTCAAAACACACAACTCATTTGGGCCAATGTCCTCACATCACTGAGGATTGACAATGATTGGAAGAGTGCCACCATTGAAGAAAACTTAAAATGTTGGTTCTTCAAATTCCCAAATTCAAGACACATTCCTTTTCTGATTATGTGGGACATTTGGAAATATAGAAACAAAATATTGTTTGAGAACTGGAACAGAAATGACCCCTGGATATACAAAAAAGCTCTTCAATCCATTAAAGAACATCCATACAAAGAGGAAGAAGACAAATTAGAGGTCTTATTGAACCCTACCTACTTCAACAACAATCCAATTGGCTTCTTTGATAGTGCAGTTGCAGATAATAAATGTGGCATAGGAGTTTTTTTTTTAAATTATCATCCAGTCATACTATCAAAGCACTTTTTGCTGGAGGTATAGGAAACAACATGAAAGCCGAGATGATGGGACAGTGGGGAATCCTTTTACTTGCTACATTTTAGTCAATTAAAAAACTAATGGTGGCAGGCAATTAAAAAGTCACCATTGACTGGATAAATGACAAATCCAATCTGGATCTTAATTATCTCAGTCAATGGAAGGAAAAGATCAGAACTTTAAAGAAAGGCTATGAGATGATAAATTTCATGCATATCCACAGATAGTTCAATAAAGAAGCAGACAAATTGTCTAAAAAGACTCTCAAAGAATCCTTAGGATGGTTATTTTATGAAGAAATTGATAAAGGATCTATTGTTAGATCTAGGAAAGTACAGATCCTATAAGGAGGTTTATATATAGAAACAACAAACATGTTTCAATATGTTTAAGCCACTTAAAGTAACCTAAGAACTTCACAAATAAAATCTGTTACAGGTGAAAGAACATTCCTATTGCATGGAAGTTACTTTTTATGTAAACTGAAAGTTTCATTTGATTCTAATAAGAATAATAGTGAAACTATTTTTTTCGCGTGAA
>CBVK0100581248.1:0-11664 GCA_900067695.1 Picea abies
TCATTCAAATACTAAGCACATTGATGTACAATACCATTTCGTGAGAGATAAGGTTGAAAGAAACAAGGTTCTACTGGAGATAGTCGATATGTTGGAAAACATAGTAGACTCATTGACCAAGTTTGTGAGTGTTGTGAAGTTCTCTTGGTGTAGAGAGGCAATGGGCATTGTTGCCCTAGTTCTATGAACGAAAGTTCAGGAATCTCATGTTTCAGCAAAGAAGACAACAAGTGGGAGAATGTTGTTATATTCTTTCTGCTGAGAGTCAAGTCGAGGTGGATCGATTGACAGTCAAAGGTTGAGGTGGATCAAAAACAAGTCAAAGGTCGAGGAAGTCAACCTGGAAAAGTCGAAGTCAAAGATATCGACACCAGGTCAACCGACAAGAGGTCAAAGTACAGGCATGAGATGATTGACTAGAGACCAATCATGATGATGATGTGCCTTCTTTGTGTTTTAATTGATGGTTAATCCATTGTTACGCTTCGTTAGTATATGTGAATGATGTGTTGATGATGTTTCCTTTTGTGTGATGTTAATTTCCTAATGCCGCAATAAAAGAAAAAAAAATATGTTGTTGTACGTTTCTTTTGTTGTCGTAACGGTGGGGGTCGTTACATATCATTCAAATACTAAGCACATTGATGTGAAATACCATTTCATGAGAAATATGGTGGAAAGCAACAAGGTGATACTAGAGATAGTAGATATGTTGGAAAACATAGCAGACTCGTTAACCAAGTTTGTGAGTGTTGTGAATTTCTCTTGGTGCAGAGAGGCAATGGGCATTGTTTCTCTGGTTTTGTGAATGAAAGTTCAGGAATCTCTTGTTTCAGCAAAGAAGACAACAAGTGGGAGAATGTTGAATCTCTTGTTTCAGCAAAGAAGACAACAAGTGGGAGAATGTTGGGTTGTTATATTCTTTGTGTTGAGAGTCGAGTCGAGGTAGATCGACTGACGATCAAAGTTTGAGGTGGATCGACAACAAGTCAAAGGTCGAGGAAGTCGACCTGGAAAATTCGAAGTCGAAGATATCAATAGCAAGTCAATGGACAAGACTTCGAAGTGCGGGCATGAGATGACCGACTAGAGACCAAATGAAGGATCGATTGATAGTCGATTGGTAAACCAACTTGGAAGTCGACTATAACAGAATCCCAGGATTTGTGGGTTTGTAGCCAATGATATGCACGGATTTGTAACCATTTTTGGGTGCCAATATTTAGGGTTTTCCTATTGTAAAGCCTATAAATAGGCATTTTGTGACATTGTAAAGGGTAATCGTAGAATTCACTTACACAGGTAAATGCATGTGTAGTTGTAAATTATTGGTCATGCATATGTAAGTCGATTTGGCTACAGGGTTGTTCTTTCACAGGAAAGAGGGTATGATGTTTATTGTGTCTTAGGTGTGGACCAAGGTTAGGCATGTAACCTTTTATTCAAATTGAATAAGACAACAAGAGAGCATAACGCTCAAAGGAATGTTGGTTTCTCCCGGTTAAGGGTTCCAGGGTAAAATCTTGGTGTATTGTGTGATTGCTTGTTTCATTTATGTTCTTGATTAAATTCTTCTTCTCTTTTACTAGGATTAGTGTGGAAGTGCCCTGCATTTCTTGAAATTATTAGCATGCATATCAAATATCTATCTTTCATATATGTAAAGATAATTTTATTTCGATGTATATTTATATTTGGTTGACTTATATCTCTCTTATATATATATAATAATATTTTATTAACATGCATATAAAATCTCTCTATGTAAAGATAATTTTAGTTCGATGTATATTTATATTTGGCTTTCTTCTTCTTCTTCTTCTTCTTCTTCTTCTTCTTCTTCTTCTTCTTCTTCTTCTTAATAAAAGTATTATATTTTTTAAAACCAATTTACAATGATATAAACATTATTCAACATTATAGATTTAACACCTTTCGATACAATTATATCATCATAATTCCTCTATATTACATTATTTAAAAAAATGTTTAAATTAAAACTAATAAAACTACTCTTGAATTACTTAATTTATTATAATAAATAAACTACAAAATCATTTTAATCATTTTCCATTTAATTAAGAGATACCATATCTTCTAAATTGATATAAGAGCTCATTCTCTAATGTTGGCCTAGTTGATTTTGTTTGATCTTGTCATTTTCATTACATTTTGCATATTATTATAAAATGGATAATCATGTTTGTTTTGCTTCATATAATATATAGGTTTGGAATAGACCGATTTTGGTTGCAGTCGACATTAACTCTCCTCATCATAAGATGTATTTTTTATTAGCAATAGTTTTTGGGTTTGTAGATTTAGATTTAATATTTGAAAATATTTATTACATTAAATGTATCTAAGTTTATTAGATTTATTGGTTACATAATTTAGTTGGGTAGTTAACGATGTTGATTATATAGAATCAATGTAAATAGCACTTTACCTAATTTATTAACACTAAACACTTGGATAGTTCATGGATGAAGAGAGATTCCCTATAAAATCTTTTATCCCAACAATAAGTGTCTATTTGTAGAAATGTGTGCTAGCCTAAAGTGTTTGTCAATAAGTATATGCTATGTATCAACCAAAAATACTAAAGGATAAAATCTAAGTTGAAACATCCCAACTGGTATGACAAACCAAACGACGTACAACAGGTAAAAAAAATATTATTTGTGTTAGGGAAAAACATTACCAATAACAATAACCTCAATGGCACGTCAACCAAAACATCAATGAAACACAAATCAACATTCACAACATAAGACGACACATTAATTTCATAATTAACGATATACATAATGACGCATTAACACCATAAATAGAAGCCCATATTCAATGCATTCAACGATTAAATGATAACACATAAACTTCAAGAATCAAAGAATAATGACACACAGTAACGCTTCTCCCTACTCTTCATTGAAATAATTACAACGTCATCAACACGTCAATGAAGGATGGTGACATATAATCAAGGTGCAAAACTGACATTTGCTTTACTTCAGAGAGTGTGATTAATCAACCAATAATCTACATTGTCTCAAGTGCACAATTAATCTAGTCGCTTAGGAAGTTAAGCATCAAAAATAAGGAAAAGTGAGAGAAATCTAAGAGCTTAATCATTAAACAAATTCCAAGGCGCAACGTAATCACCTAAAGTTTACTGGCGCAAGATCTTATAAAAGCCTAAACAATCAATGCATTCATTATCCTAGATGCACAGGAGTAAACAGTGTATTTTAGATGGCGCAAGAGGTTAGAATGCTTAGTCAATAATTGTCAACATTAATTTAAAGGCAGAGTAATCAACCCTAAATTTTAAGTGGTGCACAGAAATAATTACCTAGTCAATTCTCATCAACAATTATTCCAAGGTGTAACGTAGTCTAAATACGCAGTCATCAGCATAACCAAGAGACGGTTATCTTGATGGTTATTTTAGAATTTTATGGGGTTAAACTAAGTTTACAACTAAACAATGAATCCACTTATTAAAGAATTAGTTGTTTAGACACTTCACAAAATTAAAAAAATAATGAAAGAAAACTTATTCAACGTTAAATGTCTATTACTCCAAATTAACAAGGAATTTTAAACATAAACAACAACAATAACCCCACACAAGTGGAAGTCAAGACATGTACCCATAGCTATACACCATCATTTTCATGCTAAAGGGGATTTTGGATAGTTCCTTATTCCTTTAAATAATCACATATATATATCTATCAAGGTTGTTATTTCAATCGTAGGAAAACAAATAAAGTAGACTCACTCAACCTATAGGTTCCAGTCAACACATAACATAATATTTATTGATTCTTTAGCTAAATTTAGCGGAGAAAAGAAATGAGGATAAGACTTAGGGATTACTAAAACCCAAGGGAAAGGATTTACGGAGTGATAATGACCTGTAAGTCTTATGTGGAAGTAAATATGAAATCGTTACACTAACTTGAGTCATATCCCTACAAAGGTAACCCCTCTAAAATTGGGTGTGGCTTGATCGCTAAATTATATATGTAAGTAAGGATCAATCACAGATTAATTATTGTCAAAACAAGGTATCAATCATTACGCTTTGAGTTTTCCAATCTTCTCTTAAAGTGGGCATCTCCTTCTTCTAGGAATAACGTCGATTCAGGGATTATGTGCCCGTTCTGTGCACAGATTTTGGGAGCTACGACGAAAACGCCAAGAGAAACGCTCCACTTTCTCGGTCGAGTTAAACTCTATGCAGAGGTTTCTCTGTCATTGTAACATGCCCAAGGGAGGCCCCATTGTTCTATCAATTTATTAAGGTGTGGCATGTTGCTACCAATGGTAATACGTAGCAGGGAGAGTCTCCCATCCAAATGCCCGACGAATGGGTGCAACACGCAGGGAAACATCGGGGTCATAGAAATAACTGGTTGATGAAGGATACGAGAAGGTTGGGAAAAATTTTAAAGAAACACAAAGCAAAGAGAGAGATATCAGTCCATATATTTTCATCTAAATCAATCATCCTACAAGTAATATATGGCAAAAAAGTTTGCTTGGAATAGGTTCGTCACACAGGCCATATGTAAAACAGAAAATGAAGTTTTAAAGAAACGCAAAGAAAAGAGAGAGATACCAGTCCATATATTTGCATCTAAATCAATCATCATACAAGTAATATATAGCAGAAAATTTCGCGTGGAATAGGTTCGTCACACAGGCCATATGTAAAATAGAAAATGAAGTTTTAAAGAAACGCAGAGCAAAGAGAGAGATACCAGTCCATATATTGTTTCCTAATCAATCATCATACAAGTAATATATAGAAGAAAATTTTGTGTGGAATAGGTTCGTCACACAGGCCATATGTACAACAAAAAATGAAGTTTTAAAGAAAAGCAGAGCAAAGAGAGAGATACCAATCCATATATTTGCGTCTAAATCAATCATCATACAAGTAATATATAGCAGAAAAGTTTGTGTGGAATAGGTTCGTCACACAAGCCATATGTAAAACATAAAATGAAGTTTTAAAGAAACATAGAGAAAAGAGAGAGATACCAATCCATATATTGCATCCTAATCAATCATCATACAAGTAATATATAGCAGAAAGGTTCGTGTGGAATACGTTCGTCACATAGGCCATATATAACATAGAAAAACCATAGGGGATAGATTACTCAGTTGAGGGTTCAATGAATGGTACAAATAGATAACTTAGTATAGATTACTTATATAGATTACTCAATAGATTACTTAGTTAAGGCTACAGTTAATTTAACATTAAACACATAAATACGAATTCAACACAACTAACTAGATCAATAGGGGATATATTGCAATCGTTTTTGAGTTTCTGGACTTTATCTCACACAAAAAACAAAAACAAGTTAATAACAAATGATATAAGGACATTTATTAATATAAGAGGCTAGGATTTATCTCTACACAATAATGCAACAAGATGTCAATCCATGAAGCAACAATTCTGAACAATCATAAAAGTTCGCTATAAATTTAACAGGCCTTGGTGAATTACCAAAACACGGGTGATTCTAAATTTTAAACCACAATACGAAGGAAGAAAAAATTTATACATTAAACTATTAGTATAGTTCATAGAGTCTTCTAGGAATTTCATTATCAAATCAATTGAGATTGAGATTACCAACTATTGTTCCAGAAATTCGTTACAATATTCATCAATATTGAAATCCATATACAGAATTTTTTAACAATCTACTAATGCAAAATTTTACACATGCGTACCATAACCGAAGGTGAAGTATCTGAAGTCGATGTCTCATGTTTTCACTCTTTCTATCTCCCTCCTTGCTAATCTTCGAGACCCCACCAGTACCTCCCAGCCAACGCTACGAGTACTCTTCTTCCCCCTAAGCCCCTCGAGCCACAAAGGGTCCATGCACACGAACCAAAGAAATATAGCTCACATATCACCTTGCAAGGTCAAGGTACCACTCTCTAATCGAGTTGGACATCCCAACTCCCACAAGAAAAATTAGTCAAAATATTGACAGCGTAACCTTATGCCTACCAGACGTGATCCATACTCCTCCTCCGCCATCCTTTTTATAGATTTTTCTTAGTGATTAGTTTCCCAAACCCTATTTAGATTATTTTTAATAAATTAAATTGGGATAAACCTCCCTCGTACACATGTCACCCGATCCCTTAGTTGCAGCAGAAAATCAATTTGTTAATTAATTAAATTTTCCTATTTCCCTCACCCACCTAAAAGTGTTCCTAAAAACGCTCCTCGGTGTCCCTTTATTCCCTTACATTTCTTAAATGACTGACGTATTTCTTAAATCCTAGTTGAGTTCAGAATTAGAAGGTTCCAAAGACTAGATTCCCTACTTTGTTAGACATTCCCCTCTTCCTTAAGTTTCCCCTTTTCTTATTAGTTCAGATTTAGCAAGTTTATATATAAACAACAATTTACCCTTTTAATAATTTAATCCTTCATTAAAATTTTACTTTAATTATTAATGTTTGAAATTTTCTTTACCCCCTTTCTTTTTACATGCCCATTTAGTTTTTTTTGTGTTCATATGTTCTACTTAGACCTAGGTTTTAAATTCACTAGGATTGGTGAGAGTTTTTAAGGGAAAAATAGTTATTAAACTTTACTCATACCATCATTCATTTTAAGGTCGACCACATCCTAAGGAGGCATAGTTTTCTAGGTACTAGGATTATTAACTTACCTGATTTAAAAATCGTGACATTCCCTTCAAGACGCACTACGTGCTCCAAGGGTGTCACTCACTTGCATTCTTGTTTTATTTGTGTGACATGCCCTTCAAGATGCACTACGTGCTCCAAGGGTGCCACTAGCCTTTTGACTAATTTTGGTAGACATCAAACCCCTAGATTCAATACTCCATCAGGTGACCTTGTGGGAGACTAAGGGCCTCTAAGAAATAATACAGTTCGAGCCACAATGAGAGTGCTAGTAGGCTATGGCAGGGTTGTTGCCACACCTCTCCCTAAATATATTTGGTTGTCATGTGTGACTCCTTTACTCCTAATGTGAGTCTGGTTAGAAAGTTATCGTCAGCCTGCATCCATCAACGAAACGTGTCAGCAATAACAATCAACATCATAATATCTAGTCATATTTCACATATGTAATATCAAAACATTCAAACCAGAATTGTCCACTCCCTGACTCGATTTAGAGTCCAACGAGATCCATAGATTCCATCGACATCCTCAAATGTCCATAGTCCTGCACACTCAGGAAAACCAGTCAATAGCACCTGTCAATATAAATATCATCAAATAACATATCATCAAATCCACAACATCATCAAGCTCCATAATCGAATCAGTCAATCATATAGTGAACCAAATCACTTGCATACAATTTTCCACAAGAATAAGTCACATCGGGTGTGCGCAAGAGCAGGATGTTACATACACCCCCTCTTGTTTTAAACTTTGTCCCAAAGTTTCATAGTACACAAATGCAAAAATAAAGCATCTGACAATATCTGAATGCCTAGCTATCAACAAAGGGAAACTAATGACGCATATCATATGCATCCTCCCAGGTAGTTGAGTGTGGACTATAATTTTCGTAGTGGACCTCGACCTGATTGACAGTTTGACGTCGTAGTTGTTGAATGCGACGGCCCAAAAAGCAGATTGGTTTTTTCGTGAGCACACCCTGCCCAACATATGCCAAGAACTCAGTCAATATCATGTGTAGGATCAATGAACTAAATTTGCATATGGACACAATATAAACATTGTGCAATGCCTCAAATAATGAGGCATGACTATCTGTCAGGTCCTTCATAATTATGGTCGACGCGATGCACATCGACAAACCCTTATAATGACTTTGTGCTTCTTCCATCCCCTTTCGTATCATTTGTAATTGTTCTTTAATTTATTGGATTGCTTCTAGTCATACTAGGACCCCATCCTCGAGTTGATCCCAACTCAAAGGCATCTGACACGGTCACCCATAAAGAAAATCAAATGGCACCATCTTAATGGTGCTTTAATGGTTGTTGTTGCATGCAAACTCGGCCAACAGCCAAAACTATTCCCAACATTTATGTTGGTCCAACACACACATACACAACACAACAACTATTCCCAACATTTATGTTGGTCCAACACACACATACACAACACAACCTTCCCAAATTGGTTCGTTCCTCCAGTCATCTTTTCTATCTCAAGGACATGTTGTACTAAAGCTCAGTGGTGTTCCCAAGGCCTCTTAGGAAACTCGTCTAAAATCATCTTGCAAACACTGAATCCCTTATCGGATATGATTCCTTTGGTACGTTTGGCAATCTCAACATCTTGTCGATATAAACTCTAGCTAAACCTGGCTCCTGAAACGTCGTACGCACATGGACAAAGGGGTGCACTCTTCGTTAGAGTGCCAACTATCACGAAAATCTAGTCGTGCCTCCTTGCCGTTAGTGGAAATCCCAACAATCAAGTTCATCGAAATGACCTCCCATTTCAATTCTGAAAAAGTGTGTGTCTCTAGTAATCTTGTCAAATGTCTACATTCATCCTTCACTCGCTAACGTCCTAGACACCTCGCTATGTAGATAATCATGTCCACCTTCATCCCTACTAGAAGAATGAGAGATTAAGGTATTCCCTCATCTTCGTGACTCCAATATGAGCCATGTACACTGATCTATGATCTTCATTTAAGATAAACCTCTCAATTTTTCATTGGGAGGTAAGTAAATTTGGATATTATATCTCATTAATATGTCATTATCCACAGTAAATCCCTCAAATTTTGGTACCAACAAGGTGTTTTCTCCGATAAATTCCTTAACCTCTTATACTGGTCATCGTTGCATTGTAGTTAGAATCATTTCACCAATATTCCTCTAAAGAGGCACCAACAACAATATGCATGGTCTCCAACTCAATGCATCTGCAACTTATTCATGGTTCCTTTTATGCAGGTAATCTCAAAATCGAACTCGCTAAGAAGTTTTGACCAACGTCCTTGCTGTGCGTTCAAGTCACTTGCGTAAAAAGGTGTTGCGAACCACAGTGGTCCATTTTTTTTTGTTTGAAATTTCGTCCAATCAGGTAGTGTCCCTACACTCTCCAGGCATACACAATGGCTAATAAATCCAAGTCATTTGTTGCGTAGTTCTCCTCATGGTTCCTTAACTTCTCTATATGTAAGAAATCACTCGATCGCCTAGCATCAAGACTTTGCCTAAGCCTTCCTTGGATGCGTCTGTGCATACCAAGAATCCCTCATCCACTCCAGGGACTTTCAGTATTGGCGTTGTCGTCAATAGCTCCTTCAGCCTTTGAAATGCTTCCGCGCATTTCTCAGTCCACACAAACTTCTTGTTCTTCTTATACAATTATTTAATTGGATTTGCTATCTTCGAAGAACCCTCAACAAACTTTTGATAATATCCAACTAAACCCATGAAGCTACGAACTTTTGGGACATTAGTCAGTGCAGGACACTCCACAATAACCTCTGCCTTTGTTGGATCCACGGTGAATCCTTTGCCAGAGATGACACGCCCTAAGAAATGAATCCTCGATAGCTTTGTGACTGCTTCCCATAATTTATTCTCTTGCCAAACTGTAGTACCAAGTGTAAAAGTTCATCTTGATATTTTGTCATCCGAGAAAATATCAAAGTGTCATCAAGGAATACTCGACGGTAGTCAAGCAGAGTCTCCATGACCCATCCTTATTTTGTATGAAATTAACAGGAGCACTCCAAGGCGATACACTTGGACGTATAAGTCCAAGGTCCAACAACTCCTTCAGTTTCACTTTCAACTCCTGTAACTCAGGGGTTGACATCCGATAGGGATTTCTTTCCATCGGTTCAGTTCCAAGTTTTAAGTCGATGTTAAATTCCATTTTGGATTCGGGTGACACACCTGGCACTTCTTCTAGGAATCACGTCCCCAAACTCTCGTACTACCATAAGGTCTTCTAATACTTCTGCCATGCCCTTGACATTCAATTCTAAGTATGCATATAACTTGCATCCTTGTGCATGCTCTCTTGTAGCTGTAGGGAAGAAATGAACCTCAGGGATACTCCACGTTTTCTTCCTACAATCACACTTCTTTGTTCCTCATCGTTGACCAAACTCAACCATTTTGTCTTACCGTTGAGTATCGCCTCATGCGATTCCAACCAGTCCATATCGATCACGATGTCATAAGAGCTTAATATCGTGACGTAGGTCAGAATTCATTACACTAACCCCTAGCTTTAAGCGACAGTCCATAACCCTTCTTCCAACCATCTGGTTGGTACCCGAAGCCATTTCAACGAATCTAAACTCGTTCAGTTCAAAATCCTTTTCCTAAATCCCTTCAGTGTGGTACTAGAAATAGAGCTCTTTGTAGCACTGGGGTCTAACAAATATTGAAATTTTGGTTGCCAATAGTACCCGACACCTTGACCACAGTGGACTAGTGCTCATCCTGGTGATTATTCATGGTTGTAAGAATCTAATGGGCCTTTCCCTAATCCCCAATTGTAGTGGGTCCTGTTTATCTAACTACTCTGGTCCTCTCAACTAGACAGTCCTGCTGGAAATGTGGCTCTCCACGTGTCCAGCACTCGTCTTTGGTCCAATACTCTTGGCCCAGAAGTATAATTTTTTGGCCTACCAGCTTAAGATCCTACATTGTTATGCTGACAATCCTAGTTGCAGTTGTTGGTGGCAGTCCCCTGTAGGGGTCTTCTGCTGAGGATCATGTATTTTTGGTGTCATGAACAAGGGTTTTATAGATGTATCTTGATACCAAGAGGTCTTTCCTGGTTGGAGTCTGATTTTGCAATGCACCAGATGTCATCAGTCCAAAAAGTGTTGTAGGAGTCATGCATTGTCTCCCATAGTCAAATCCTTCTTAGCTATGAGGCCTTTTGGACTAAATCATGCAACGTCCGAGGAATTTATATCCTTGCCTTCGCATGATAGATTGAGTTAACGCCAACACGAAATTGCTGACCTCTAGCTTCTCCATGTTCAGATGTGGGGCATACAGAGTAGATCCATAGATCTGGTCTCATAATCTGGCACCATACGACCATCCTTTCATAAGGTGATGGACTCATTGAGATGGCGCTCAATGAGTTCCTCTGACATTTACTTCTCCCAGAACCATTCCACAAAGCATTCTCATAACACGACTTCGATGACCATGTTTTAGCTGAGGTAAGAGCATCTTCCACCATAGAAGAATTCTTCACTTTAGCTGAAGACCACCATGTAGACCTTCATGTTGGAGGTCATAAACGTGAATCACGAAGCACATCACCTAGCTATCCAACCATCCCTCGGTGGTTGATATGTCTATGGAACTCATGAACATGAGAACTTAATCTTCTAGACTTCCCTGTGAATGCTACAAGCACTGGTTGGGGCGCGCGATGGACCCTCATGGGTATAGGCACCCTGGCCTTATCTCAGTAAAAACGGTTAGTCAAGGCCCCTAAAATTTCCATGGAAGGACCTTGTAGGACCTAATGCATCCAGTGTCGCAATTCGCTCATGCTCAAGACTTTTTCTTCTCCTTGGGGGTTGGACCCATCTGGCATGGGTGCTACTGGAGGTGTCGCGCCTCCTCCCCTGGTACCACATTGTGAATTTTTGTGGCATCCTCT
>CBVK0100581249.1:0-11663 GCA_900067695.1 Picea abies
CCACACTCATTCACCCCCCACTCTAAGTGTGGTAGGTGTGTCCAACAACACTTACTCCCTGTTCATGTCCTAGACCATCTCATATTGGGAGAAATTTGTTACTAGACCATTTTGCAAGGCAATAATGCTTCTCTGGTAAAGGATAAGAAGAGGGGTTTCATACCCTATGGTTTTGATATTGGGTTTTATATGTTAAAATACACTGCATATGAGAAACGAGAAGGATTGAGTCAACTTGAGTATTGGTTCCCCACATGTCGTTTTCTCAAGGATGATCCAAAGTGGTTGGTACTCCAACAGGCATTGCAGGTATCCTCATGTTGGCCATATGCTCATGACAATTTTGAAGATGAGATCTTTACCAAGGGTGCGCAAGACTGGGAGGAGGTGCTCCATAGAAGGGATAACCCAAATATGATGAAATTCAAATAAATGATGATGGATTAACAAGTTGAGACAATATAGCAAACTTCTCAAGAAGCCATTAGAGTAAGAGAAGAAAACAAAGAAGCAAAAGAGACAGAGGCACATAAAAGGGGGATATTGTTAATAGAAGAAGCCAAGAGAGCTATGAAAATATTAGGGGAATATCCCCCACTTAATCCTTTGATAGGACCCTTGAGAATTACCCTGGCCGATACAAACGACCATGAGGCATAACTAAATGGCTCAAAGAAAATTCCACTAGAAGAGACTATTGACCAAGAAAACACCAACCCTATGTCACCACAGGAAGGATGGTCGGTGACTACTACAACTTAATTAATGTCAGCAAGAGAATCAAGTGGGATGGGCATGCCTACTGTCCTCATATATTTAATCACCATATATGATGATGAGGAAGGTTCAAAAGCTTCACACATAACCCCGCTACCAATCACATAGGAGGAGGAACCAGGGGAAGCATCTGCTCCAACTTATGATGAGTTGGTCCCAAATCCTCAAGAAGGTGACCTGAAAGCTAGGAACACTCTTGTCCATTTATTTATCAATAAAATTAGAACATATCCTAAGGACGACAGCTCTAAGAATGACTTGGATACAGGTGAACAAGAATAATGAACGGGGCAACTAGAAATCGACAGCCCAATGACCGAAATCTCAGCCAATTTTGATCCTTCACCTACTTCCCCATCTAGGAAAAAGACTCTCTCAGTTGACAAGGACTAGAAGAAGGCCACGTCACCAGAGCATATAGGAAATTTCCTTGCTAGGGAAGGAAGTAGACCAAGCCATGGAATGAAACAAGCCGATGCAACAACATTACCACATAAACCACTGATTGAAAAGGAAGGATATCAGGTTCCTACCCTTTAAAGGGATAGAGAACCTACCATGGAACACCTCTATATAGTGAGAAGCCTAGGAAATACTCTATCCTAGGAGATCAATTGATTCATGAACTAGTAGACGAAATCATCGATATATAGGCAATTTCTTATTACAAGAAAATAAAAGATGTGATGAGAAGAACAATCAAGAAAAGGAAGCTCATGCTCGATAGCACCATGTTCATAACCATATAGGAGACACTATTTGACACATAAAGTGATAATATGATTGAGATAATTGGAGAAGATATGGCCATAACTGATGCCACTTTAGACAGGGAAAAAAGGGATGAAAGGGTGGTATCCACCATGAATAAAGAGTTGGATCATCTGTGACATCAAGCAACGTATTACCAAAATTCAACACAGGCGGTGGTACTCTTGAAGTGTGAGTTTTGAGAGATGTATTCACAATTCAAAAGGGAGAGAGACCTCTTCACCACTTGCATAACTTATTTACAAGAAGATACCCTTATGGGGTTGGAAACCTATAAATACATGTAGCGATGGTACGAGAAGGAAAATCAAGCCTTGGAACAGATAGAATACATCAACAAAGTACATAAGGGTCGAGATACATAAGAGCATGGCATCCGAGTGGTAATGTATAGCAACATCGCCCAAATAAGGAAGGCAACTGAACAGTAGGTAAGAATGGTCTAGAAGCCTCGACGGAAAATGAAGGAAATATGGGAAGTGTGTGAGAAACGATGGGAGAAAATCAATCAGGAAATGAGGAATATTGACCTGCCAGATTTTGTCCCACCATAGGATTTCACCGATTTACGTGACATAGTTAAACAAAATGTAGAGCAAGATCGGTTGTGCGAAGCAAAGATTTTGTAGGTTTCGAGCATGATCCCGGGCCAAGTGAATAAATTCATGGAGATTCCAATTAAATCTCTCTCAGTCTTACAATGCTCGAGTTTCAAACTAATCAAGTATAATGAATGAGAAATTGAGATGAAGGAGGTCCTCTCTGCTCTGATGGATCAAGACAGGTTCCCATATGCAAATACATGTGAATATATCTTCTGCAAATGGTCAGAATAAAAGAGGAACAATCCAATCTAGTAAAACGACTAGATGATCTAAAGAGAAGCAAGAGACAAAATATAGATCAAGTACGCCACGTGTCATTTACTTTCTTAACACAACTTTAGTAGGTATTTTTAGTTTAGTTGTTTTTTATAAATACAAAAATCAACCTTGTGTATGGGGTCGATGGTTTTGGAGAGAAATATTTTTTTTTGAAATATTGTAAGAGAATTATTTATGTGCAAGTTATTTTAATTTATAAGTTTTGTTTATAACCAAAGACACTTCTTTCATCTAAGGTGTGAACCTGACTATACCAAAGGGGATTATCTTTTTCTTTGAATTCAATATTTTGATGTTGATTTGATTAAGAGTTGTTGTATCTATTATTTAAGTTATATTATAATGTTGGGACAGTTCTTTTATTCTAATTGATGAATAGAAATCGGTTGTGTTAATATGTGATTGATAACAGAGCATTGAAAATTACTTTTGTATCACTAATTTCTTGTCACGTATATATTTTATTTATGTAACCATTATCTCAGACAATGTTGAATATTTACAATTCAAATAGTATTATTGCTAGATTGAAGTAGTTTCGATCCTAATTGTCTGCATGTTGAGGTATAAAAGGTTATCCAAAAACTTAGTTTCTTCCAATACATAAGAAATTCTCTCTGTAATCTAACTTATTCTCCACCTTTATTTCCCACTAATTATAAAAGGAAAAAAAAAGAACTACGTATCCTGAGGAAAGGTTTCACAGAAAGACATATATTTCGGTCATGATTAAAGACCATCGATAAATCCATCCAGATCACA
The DNA here is from genome assembly GCA_900067695.1 of Picea abies. Lineage (NCBI taxonomy): Eukaryota > Viridiplantae > Streptophyta > Pinopsida > Pinales > Pinaceae > Picea > Picea abies. The sequence continues at coordinate 3,195 of CBVK0100581249.1, forward strand.
AATCTAGAGAACCATACCACTCCGTAAATGCTTGCGAGTCTAATTGGGCCTCTCAAGTGAGTTTGGTTCTTATTGTTGAATCAAAGGGATCTCATACCCCTCAATAGAATTGGCACTAGAAGGAGCGTCTAGTGAATGCATGGCTAACAATATTTTTGATAATATATTCCGTAAAGCCTATATATTCAAAACAACCCACATGCATGACTAGTCATTCTCAAGACAATCCACATACATAAAGTACTCCCACTACGAACAACTCACCTCAACATGAAGAGGAAGAACAACTATATCATGAAATACCTTATGATCTACCCCACGAAGAGTTAAATAAGTTCAAAATAATCACCAGAGCTTATGCCTAATAGAGTGGAGAATTACCTTTAGCTCCTCTACTCCCTAGAAGAAAACAAATAAAAAGACTAGTTGTTGACACCCTTGACCAGGTTTTCGTTCACATGGTAGAATATCTGATAGATTTTTCCCTCACAAAGATCGAACAACCCCTTAATCTGATACCTAAAACACCAGCTGGTAACTACTATGAACCTGACGATTTTGAATCTGAAGAGGAGGAGTCTAACTCAGATCACTCAGGTTTCGAATAAGAAGACATGGGGGATAATAAAAATAAAAATGGAGAAAGGGGATATCAACCTAGAGACAATCAACCATGGTTGGAAATATATTCTTTGGAAATCCTAGGATGGGTGCATAACCTACCCAGACACCCAGAAAAATGTCTTCCTAAATTTGACCCTTAAACCTTCGGATTGCCTGAGGACCATATTAAGAGGTTCATATTAGCTATAAGGTTGACGAATGTGCAACATGAAGATGTAGTGTGAATAATTTTTCCTTGTACATTTAAAATTCATCCTCGACTTGGTATTTCAACCTACCAATCGGTTCAATAACTAGATTGACAAAGTTTCAAAAGGATTTGTTAGACACATTTGCTGAAGAAACTACTATAGGAGCTTTAATGGCTGAGATTTTTGCTTCCATTATGAGTCCAAAAGAAAAGGTCAAGGATTTCAACCAAAGGTTCACCACCATTTTGAACAAATTCCAACCTAAAGCTAAACCTATTCAGGAGCTGCAGATTGAAGTATATGCTAATTCTCTCCCAACTTCTATTTCCATGTTCGTAAAAAGGGCTTCAAAAGATACTCTAGATGAAAACTTCAAAGAAGCTAAAATGATTGAATTCCAAATGAAAGGATGAAAAGAATGTCAGATCTCACTAATAAAAAAGGAAACCCAACCTCCACCTAAGAGGGGACGTTTTTTAACTAGACCCCCAAGCAAACAAATAGAACCAGTTCCTGAGAAAGTGGGAGGGGACCTAGAAAAATGGCATTGGATGATAAAAAAAATTTCCAACTTGATCGTAGATATGAAAAGGAGTGTCGGGGAAGGAAACCAAAGACAAAGGCCTTATAAAACTTTTTTTAAAAGGAACCCACCTTTCAAGGCTATAGAACCTCCCCCAGCCAACTTAAACATCGACTTAGGAGCATAGAATTTGAATCCTTCTGTACATATCATCAAGAAAAACATTCATAAAAGGACTTCCCCCAATGGCTGCATTCTATGAATCTAATGGCTAATCGATTCCTAGATGAATGTTATCTAACCGAGAAACTCAGTGTCTCAAAAATAGGTTTCACTGATCAAGAAAGTCAAGGACCACCTGAAAAGACTGCCATGTTATTATGGGATCTTGATCACCCGATATATTTCAACGACGTCGTTAAGGTGCATGGACCCCCAACTGGAATTTTGGCTGTATAGATGTGAAGTAAAATTCAACCTATTCAAATTAATCCCACCACTACTCAATCATATCGAGGGAATTAACCAATTGATCACCCCAAACCCCTATTTTCTTCCCAAAAAAATCCCCAAAACATACATACACGGGAAATGCCTAAGCTAGACTACAATGTAGTAGAAGACTTGAAGAAGATGAAAGCCAATGTGTCTGTCATGGACATGTGTGGGATTCCTCAAAAAAAGGATTATTTGTTACAGGCCTTAAAATTAATAGATTCCTCTATGAAAAAAATTAATCAAGGTGACGCCCCATCTCCCACAAACTTAAAAAATAAGCTAAATGTGAATGTTTTTTCTTTGGATAAAAAAGGAAGGCCTTTTGTTCCTCCTTTCATCTTGACGTTTGAAGTTGTTAACAAAAATATTCATAATTTCCTTGATCTAGATTTTATGAGCATAACGCAATGACTACAGATTATTAACATATGCTTAACAAAAAATAATAGAGATACAATAAAACAAGTTTTCTATTCAATAAGGAAATAAGCTGAAACTATAAAATGCAGTAGAAAACAAGCTTTCTAGAATGGTGGCGGCTTATCTCTTAGAAGAGATGTGATGGTTGCGCTCATTCGAAAGAAGATGATTACAATGAGGTTTTGAAGGCCTTTTTACAATAAACAGGAGTGTCAAAAACCATAAACATCCAAAAACCTAACCCTAGGAGATGAAACGCCAAAAGTCATGTGGGCATCGTTTGGGTAAGTCAATACATCAACCTCCCAGGGTCGTAACATTTTTCATATGATATCCATTTTAGGCGTACGATATCTCGTTGGAAATATCTATCCGAGGAATAAAACTATTGATGAAAATTTCATGATAAAATAGCTCGACTGCTACATACCAAAAAAAGTGTCGTTTAGGGCCTCAAAACGACTCTGGAAGTTCAGGACCTGAAAAACTGCTAAAAATAGTAAATTACCAAAATTGCCAGAAAACTGTTCTGAGCCAGTTGGAAAATGTGGGTGGCCACTGATATCCACCTGGATCAATTATTCAATATTAGGGCCATCATCTCTTCTAATAAAAAATGTCATGTTTGGAATAAATATTCAATAAAAACTAAATCTTAAAAATAACTTACTATGCAAATCGCACGACTTTTTATGGAAAAACCCTAAAAAACTATTGAATTTAAAATACTCATAACTTTACTTCCTGAACTCTGCTTCGGCTAATGTTTTTTTTTTTAAATTGAGTAATTTTCCGAGAGGAATTCAAATATCCAATTTGTTTGACCAAATTATGCTCATAAATTTTCAGTTCTGAACCTGAAGTGTGTTGCCCTCTTTTTTCCTAGAAAAAATCTGCAAAAAAAAAAGCCAAAAAAATTTCCCCTTCTTTCGCCAAGGAAAGTGCTCTGATACCAATTGTAAAGTATCAGAGATCTAAATACAAAATACACCAGAATAGATCTAAGGAGAATATATGAAAACCACACTTTATTATATTAAAACCCTTGAGGTAGGGCAACACCATACAATGGATCATATTATGGAAGAAATCCTCTCTTATTCAGTTGCCTCTTCGAGGGCGCATCCTCCTATTGAGCTACAACTCCAAATACAATACTTCTATGCATATTCCATTACATTGCTTTAACCCCTTTATATAGTGCTACCATCACCTAAGAACATTATAGAGGAGGAATATTTTAGAAGCAAAACCTTCTAAGAAGTCCTCTTACATTTATTATACCTAACTACACATTTATTATATCTAACTACCATAGTGGGCCTTATTTAATAATATAGTGGATCTAGTCCACCTCACATTCAATGGTCTCCACTACCTCTCTAGCTACCTAATAGTTCATCGGGAGGCTTTGTTCTAGAGACTCTGGTATCTCTAATACCTTACTCACCACCATCATGTGCCTCTACAAGTTGGTTCTTGGTTGTAACATCCCCACTGTAATCGACAGTTTAATTTATGCTTAAAGTAGATATAATGTGTGTCTACGGCCAAAGCAAAGTAATATACAAATTGTATTTCGATGTTTTAATAATAAAATGGGATGCTAGCTTCTAAGGGGACATGGACAAGAGATGCAGGCTTAAATTAATCCACAAGAGAGAGGAGTATCTAGAATAAGGGCCAAGAGGGGTTCAAGGGGGAATTACTCATGTATATTAATCCAACCCATTTTCCTAAATTTTTTATTTATATATGAACCTTCCCATTTCTGATTGAGTGTTCCCTAAGCCAATCATTGACTACATGTAAGAGGGTGGGTGTGAGTAGTCACATCCCAAAGTTACTGTGCACATGGGGGTTGAGTACAATCATCTTGGGGAAGTGTGTGAGTCAAGCAAGCAAGCCAAAGAAGAGGAAATTCATATGGGTGGGGACAACAATTTTACACATTTGAGTTTTTGTGCATGAGGGGCAAGTAGAGAGCAAGAAAACAGAGCTTGGAGTTGGTTCAACCATGGAGGGTGAATTCTAGAGCAAGCTGGAGTGTAATTGGAGCAAATTGGAGTTGGAAAACTAAAGAGCCATGTTGTCAGACCTGATGAGTGAACTCTTGTGTGAATTGCACTAAAACAACAAGTGTTTGTTGTTGGTTTGTTGATAGTTTTCCTAGAAACAATTCCCTTGAGTTCTCAGTTGAGAGATTCCTAACTGTCTATGCCAAAGAGACCCTAATAAACGAATGGGATGCTCGAGGGACTGAGATCAGTGAAGGGGTACATCCATTGGGTTGGACTAGTCAAGAAGAAAAGAGTTGGTGGAAAATCGGGATAGTTGTAGGAGAATATCAATTGGGTTGTGAGTTCTATGAGTTGTGAGTGGACTGTGAGAGACCACCCTCTTTTGTGGATTGATAGCCTTAGCTCAAGGGTGACTGGATGTTGATATTTGGAACGATCAGTCTATGGTTGGGTGGAACATCCATCCCAAGTAGCTAGTTGCATAATATATTTAAAAGATAAGCGTTTTATCTTGTTGATGTCTTATTGTTGTGCATGAACTCTATGTATTTCAGAATGATTTATATGTTGTTGTGTTGAATTATTAAGCTACATTCATGTATATTTAGCTTGTTGTAAATGCATTAAATAAATGGTAACACACATTAGTTATTTTTTGTTGTAATTCGTAGTTGAAAGCTACAGGAAATCAATTAGTTGTGAAATAATTAAATTAGTTAGCAAAAATTTCATTTTTATGAGTATTTTGCACCGTAGTGTCCCTCGGTTGGGATGGGGGACGTACATTATGGTATAAAATACCTTAGGTTCAAACACCATGCTTGTATGGGACAAAACAGTCATGAATTGGTCAAATTCGTTGTTACTTATTTGTCTGTGCGAATTTGGGGGAAAATGGTGAAATTTTTGAGATAAATCAACAAATTCGTGAGTAAGATTTGAGTTAAATGACTCAAGATTGTTTAAGAGAAGTTTAATGAAGTAAATATACAAGTTGCAGAGCGTAATTCAAATTGGAAAGGTCAAAATTCACATTTTAATAGTTTTTGTAGAGTTATAGGAAGGGAATCGATGACTAAGATCGTGTTTGATCTCGAGATCGACGGTCGCGATTCACTATGATAGATTTAAAAAAAAATTGTTTTAATTTTTTTGAAATGTTGATCAAATAAACGGACATGATTTATTTTGGGGGTTTTTGAAATGGATTATATCAACTTTCTATATTCATTTCGGCCATTGGGAGGATGGAATAGATCCAACGACCAAAATGTTTTTCACTAATAGATCGACGACTTAGATTCATCAGAGAAATGTTGAAGTTCACCAAGAGAAATCGTTGAAGACCAATGGTCGGGTCAGCCGAAATCGTGAAGAGTTGGTTCAGCCAGAAGGCATCTTTGACCATCGATGGCCAATGATCAGGCATTGGCCAAAGCTAGTGAAGTATTTTCAATCATCAATGGGAATCGTCGACGGTCAATGAGTTGATGGTCGGAAAACGATTGATTTGGTGAAGTGTTTTGAATCAAGAAAGAAAATTTGTTGATGGGTCGATGGTTAAGCGACGGCTGATTCAGCGAGGTGTTCGGGTTGTCCAAGTGAATTGACCAATGGTCGATGGAGGGAAGAGGGTGATGATGTGCCATGCCACATCAACATCCATGTGTTATGCCACATCAGTATCCACATGTCCTTCCACATCATCCAAATTGACATCTCAAGATGAAATGTCATGACACGTCAACATCCATGTGTCGTTCCATGTCAGCCTAGAAGTGGTTGATGGTCAATGGTTGAGTTGGCCACCTTGGGGAAGTGTTCTCAACAATCATCAGGGATCGTCGATTTCTAATGGGTCAATGGTCGGGCATCGATCGAATTAGTGAGGAGTTTTCATTCACCAATGAAGATCGCAAGCGATCGATGGTCAGGTCGTTCATCTTAGAGTTGTGTGAAAATCAAGCATCAGGGAATTGGGATGTGTTACACATTATTTTGGTCACCTCATCGATCACCTCACAACATGTGTTCATGTTCCCTAAAAATATTAAAAGAGACTTTCTCTATGGAAAAAGTGATTTGCTTTCCTTTGCCAAAAACCATATGAAGGAAGGTCGTAACACCCTGCTATATGCATGGGGTGCGACGATGCTTGATCATCGCACTCTGAACTATAACTGAACTGCAACGTCGTCACATGTTGCTTGTGCATAGAGTGTGATGATTCTTAAAGCATGGGAAAAGTCAAATTTCACAAATGCTCTAGAAGGGAATCTTCTAGAAGATGAGGTGGCCTCCAATCGGTTTGGATCTTACTCGTTTCTCTTATTTGGTGGGATCATCCTAATCTCCTCATCCATCTCTCTTTCACATTATATAAGGAGGATCCTAATCTCCTCATCCATCTCTCTTTCACATTATATAAGGAGGTATCTTTCATGGACAAGGCTAAGTTTGAATAGGATAATAATTGTATGGAGAGTTATACTTCAAATTATGCTGGAGAGATTTGCTTTAGTTCTTCAAGTCATATTTTGGATCTTCTTCATTCAAGGCATTGGAGCAAAGGAGTGTGTTTTGAAGAAAAGAGCCATTGAAAGGGGACCTTGCAACATCAAGGCATGGGTTGTATTCTCCACTTTATATTCACTTAATACAGTAATGAATTTCTTCCCCATATAAGCATCTTGTCTTCTATTGTGTAATTAATTGATCATATACATAGACTTCATTATAATACATATATCTTTGTTTCCCCTCTTTGTTGATTTGTGATTCTTGGACAGGTTTATTATTCTGCAAACCCAAGGCAGGAGCTACAAGGACAACACTAGCGAGGATCAAGCGTCGTTTAAAATTTATGTCACTTTTATCTCATTAAACTAGTTCATATGATAATGAAGTTTAAGGCAAAGCATGCATTCTGTTCTTTTTTGTTCTAGTTTCCAATGGGATCTAGGGAGATCTGTTTGTGTTCACACTTACCGATTAATTTGATAACAAAATTGGTGACAATACTAGGGATACAACTTTATTTTGTTTTTTTCCTCTTATTTTATTTTAGCCCGCCTTCTTTTGGTCAAATTCATTCTTTGAGTCTGTGGGTGATCAATATGAACTCCCTGGGTCTGAAGGTTCAGTTAGATTTTTTGTTTTTCTTTCACTTTTTCCTTAGTTTTAGAGATCGTCACACTGTTCTATATAGACATACCACGATGATCCTTTGACATCGCACTCTACTGGTGCAGACCAGTGTGATGATGTCACACTATACCTTGCCGGCAACATGCGACGACCCTAGATCATCATACTGTGCTCCACTATCACCTGCGACGATTCCTGTAGGAATTGTTGGAGAGAGCTAATTATTATTTTTTCACCCAATTTTGCCTCAATTGCCTGGGATGAACTTCTGATATCAGTGTTTGATTGATTTATGAGTTTAAATCTTGCCTTTGATTGGTTTTTAGATATTGGAAGTTTTGTCTTTGTAATTTTGCAAGTTTTTCTTTTAATTTTTGTCACAAGGGTATAACCTTTGTATCTTGGTCCTGAGTGCTTGTTTGAAAAAATGTCCTTGATTTATTTGGAGTTTTGGATTGTTTTTACTTTTTAGATTGTTTATTGATTGAGAGACATTTTTGTTTGCATTTGACAAAATGTTTTTTCTATCATTTTCATTTTTGTCTATGTTATGAGTTTGATTTGGGAATTGTGTTGAGAATGTGTTAATTTTCTTGGATTACGCTTTCTTTTATTCATTACATATCTGATCTGATTTGAGAAAGAAAGAACTGAAGTCATTCTTCTGTTTAGTGGTCCTTCACAAGAAAATTGTTGCATTCAAAATAATCTATTAAAGGAGAAAGTTGGAAAATTTTGTAGTTTTTGATTATTTGGGATTTTGTTCATTCAAAACAATTGAGAAATTGTGTTTCGTAGCTTTTGTATTTCAAAAATAGATACCTTCTCCCTACTGTAATTAGAGTTCATCAAATTGAAAGATTGCATATTAATCTCTTCGTGCATTTTATTGGGTCAAGGTCACATACGTCATCAGTTTCTTTTTCGTCTCCCTTTTGAGTAAACACCAACCTTTAAAATACAACATAATTTTAAAATTTATTAGCAACTTTTAGTTTCTAGAAATTATCTTCACCAACATTAGCTAGGATAGCACTTTGGAATA